>JAAAKQ030096510.1:0-14526 GCA_010016005.3 Zanna intricata
CTTTACTAGGACTTGAACTTTAGAACTCTCAACTTCGAAATCAGCTGATTTGCGATGTCGCGTTAACCACTAGACCAACCCGGTGGGTTAGGAGTGGTCGACCTAATATTGTACAAGACTACCTTCATTCACATTCATAAATATCATCCTCATTTATCCTCTGAAGTAATACCTTACGGTAGTTCCGGAAAAAAAAGGCAAAACAGAAAAAAGGAGTGAGAGGTGCTTCACCCTTAGTGCAGTCCGATTTTTTTTTTCAAGCTCTCCACATTGCATGAAGCCAACTTGTAAGCCTAGCTACTTACATAAAGCCTTTGAGATCTATGCTGCCGTCTTTTTTATTAGATATGAATTCAGTTCATCACGAAGGGAGGTGCTGTGTAGCCATGCAACATTACGCATTCATCATTATGCAAAAAGGTTTTTTTATTTAATATATGAAAACATTTGATGGCTTATAGACTTTTTTCAGTATCTTAAATTTGCCTCATTTTTCTTCAGTACAAATATGTTGAAAAATATCAATTTTTTCCTTTAATAAATCTTTCTTTTATCTTTGTTGCGTTTTAGTAAATGATCTTATTAGGAAGATCTTGTAAGCTCTCGCTTAATGTTTATGCGTATAAAGTGTATGTTTTTACTATCTTTTTATTTTAGGTTTATAAAACGTAACTGAATTTTTTTAATCTAAGTACGATAAGATTTATATTTGAAAATGTAATTATCACTTTCCTTATTATTCTGATGACTGTTGTGATTTTATTAAAAACGTCTTGAAATAATTTTAAACAATCGTACGGTAGTGAGTTGCTAGTATTTGAACTTTTATTTTATATATATATAGTAGATATTACAAAATTATCTTAACATAATAATATTACGTTTATTATATGAGGTATATAATTTGAACTTAGTATTTGCTCTTGCTTGTTAGTGTGTCTGCTCGTTTAATTACTTCCCTAATTAATCGATTACGGTTAATGACAATATTAACTAATGATAATCTTCGTCCACATTTTTATGTCGTTCGGCAATATAATTTAATTAAGTCTCCATTTTTTATTATTATGGGACTATATTAACAAGAATGACTTCTAAAGTCAGTCGATAAGCTGCAGCAACAAGACTCGTGTAACCTGTAATGTTTATAAATAAAAACTTGTAAGTTAAGTAAGAAGGATTGGCATACTTATGTTGCTGAACCTTGATTTTTAAACACTTCAGTTTTCTCTACTTTCATCTCCTACATTTGTGTGCGGCAACGTACCTTTCAATCGCTGTAGTCATAATAAAATGTACTCTGACCTTTATTTATTGTAGAGATGACTGATACTTTATTGTATTCAGGGCCTTTAGTCCATTTCAGATATTCGTTAGCGTGTCGAGATGCTTTTGACTGTTCTACGATATTAAGGAACAACGATTTAAGTACCTTTATGGTGATTTATATTGATGAACAATCCTAACTCTCTACCGCGCTTAATCAAAATAGTGAACGAGTTAGTTGCATAACTAATATTGAAGAGACAAATTTTATTTAAGAAGTTGTTTTATTTCCTTTACTCTTTTATTAGTAACAATTGCCCAGTCGCCTTATTACGTCATATCCATTGAACAAAGTTTCTTGTTAAATACTTCATTCTCTTTTCAAGTAAATTACTGTCGTAAGTCAAATCTTTAAAAAAATTTAAATTCTTGTGCCAACCGTTCAGAAATCTGCGCTACTGATTAAAAAAACCACTTTCATAAATATTTTGAAAAAGTTTCATTTTTTGTTGACTTTTATTTGTTACAAAATAACTATTTATAAAGTTTTTTTTTAAGATTTAGGTTTACAAAATTAGGTTATTATTAAAAAAAATAAATAAGAAAAGCTATTATTAAGTTCTAGTAATGCATTGTCGTAAGTCAAAAAAAAAAATTTATTCATTCACTGTAAAATAATGTCATGTAAAACTTGACTTAAGGTATCTCCAAAAATTTAAAACGTTTTATAAATTAGTCTTACATATAAATAGCAATTGTACCAGTAAGATAACTATAACAGCTAAGTATTACGGAGATACAAAAATGATGGAGATAGAGTTTTTGGTTTTTATGATGTCAAAAAACTTGACATAAGTTAAAAGTATAATTTTTAGAAATCATAGTTTAAGACAGGGTTGTATTTTTCAGGGAGTACGCTTTATAATGCATGTTCTGCCCCGTACATTGCAAACTTTTTCATAAGTTGAGTAAATTTACCTCCTTATTTGAAAAAATATATACTTTCGTATTATAGCGTAATTATCTTGTAGAAACATTTTACTTAATTTAACTCGTCACAACGATCCCGTCAACAGAAGTCAGAATAAACGTCACTTTAAGACTTCTACCCAATAACGTTCTGTCTAATATCAAATCGGTTACAGAATCTGCTCTTCAACAGAATATTTACTTATACTTCTTTTTTTGTAAAGAGCTTCAGGCACCTTATTATTAGATGTTCCTATTTAGTACTATCTGCTTATAGCACATAAACCGCACCACTGCTCATCGCTTAACATGGATTCACCGTAAACTCTTGAACCGTGATACATTATCTATATTTGATTCTTACTTACTATAATTTCTTCATATTCCTTTTGAATATGAACAACCAACACAGCTCGCTTGTTGGTTATAATTTCTTCTTCATAAAATATTTCGTGCATAACTAATTGTTCTACTTGATCTGAAACATTTTACTACTTTGCTCCTGCAATTTTAGTCTCTATTCTCAGTAGTTTAAGTACGTCTTATTCATTTATCAAGCTAAGTTAACCCAATTGCCCAATTTACACCTTGTCTGCTGATGCTTAGTCGCTGATTTTGTCCGCTATCTTTTTTATTTGTGAACTGTATTTAGCCTTTTTCTTTTCTTTCGGAAATTCTTAAAAACATTTATCGACCGTTATTTTCAAGCACTCGAAATATTCACTAGCGTACTCTAAGCGACCCGTTCGGCGAAGTTAGCGTTTCTTAATCTAGAGATACTTTTTACTATGAAAATAGTAGAAATACTTGTATTTTCCCTTCTGTAGAGATTCATTTCATTTACCAAATTTTGTTTTGTGTAATATCCATCACTTTTCAAACACTATTAAATCTTTGACTCCGATGCGGCCTATTTCATATGGAAAGTAAAAATAACCTTCCATTCGTTCAGTGTAGACTGGATTAATTTTCTCTTTCATTTGCAGCGGTTAATTTGTTAAATAAGTGGTGTTAGAATTTCTTATTAAACCAGCAGTCCCCTTGCGCTAGTGTTGCATTTCATCAGCAGTATTTTTTTTTAACAGTATAATATTATTAAGAGTTTTCTTCTGCTAATATCGTTATTAGATTTTTTTTTTTGTTTAACCTCCGGAACCCACCGTTAAGGTATATCTTCAGAGGATGAGATGAATGAATTGTAGCATGTGTGAAAAATGCCATGCCTGATCGTTATTAGATAGTGTAGTTCTCTACTTCTGATTTGGAAGTTTTCTATCTTCTAGACATCTTATCTTTTATTTCCACCAGTCCACCTAAAAGCCACGATTTCTGCTACTTTCTACAGAATCTTCAGAGATGAATTCATTTCTTTATATTCTGCTCCAGACTGACGTAATGGAGTTCATCTTCTTTTCTTGTTAAGCAACTCAGCTGAGTTATTTTAAGACTCGTCGTTAATTTTGGTTTGTCATTATTTTTAGTTTAGATCTCTCCATTATTTTCATTTCTTAACTACTATAAAGCAATGCTTATTTTTAGTTCTTGTGGAATATTAGTATTTTATTACTTGGTAACCCTCACATGCGGTTTGCCTTTCTATGTAGAGATCAGTAAATCCATTTGGTTCATAATTATTATGTAATAGATTTAGTTAAATATTACATAAAATAAGCTGTATTTGAGTCAGAAATTCGTATAACTATCATAAAAATTATCACAACCATTTAAAATAGCTTTATTTGTTTACACTTAACTGTAAATTTAATTGGACCCTTTGTAGTATAATACATGTTTTAATAATTCTGATGTCCTTCAGCGGCGAAAAAGTTTGGATAACTATTCGCAAATACAGCTTAAAATAAAATTTCTGTGAAATTATTAGGAAAAAAAATATTTTCGGAAGGTTAGTTTCGAAAGCTAGTCAGTGGTGATATTAGGTACACGCTCCTAGCCTATTTAATTAAGACCGAGTGTTTCCTTATGCTGTTAATTTGAGTCGACCAAATTAATTGCTAATAATTCAATTAGTTATCTATGTGTCCATTTTTGCTGATTTAATAACTAGTTTTAACTTTTTTACGTGTATTTATGATTTTAATGTTTGCATGTGTATATTTGTCGTTTGTAATCGTGTGTATATCCATATATCTGTGGATTTTTTCTGTTCGTGGAAAAAAATAAAAATGTGTAGATTTTTTAAAAATAATTCAAGAGAAATAAAAGTAGACGGAATAGATGGTAAAATCTTTTCGATTTTGATTCCCTTTTTCGGGGCACACTCCTATTCATTCAGTGTGCTCTGTAATAGCGCCGTAGGATCCAATTTTTCAGGTTAGTTAAAAACCTGATTTTTTTCATTTCTTCGGCCAAGAGACAAGAGAAATTGATTATTTTTAAAAAACAAATAATTTAATCCAAGCGGTTTGTCTCCTAATTTTGAAACATTTAAATATAAATATTCATACTTAATTTCAATCAACGAATTTAATTGAAAGTATTATTTTTTTTCACTTTATTAATTATGTAATTTTCTAATTTTCAATTCTTTCATATTACACATTTCTGACGGGGTTAGTATTTGTCATTTCGTTATCATTTTCTTTCTAATTGTATTACACGATTCTACCTCATTAATTATTTTTTTCCAGCTGTTTAATTTCATTTTACTTATGCTTGTAACGCTATAAAATATTAGCGGTCTGTTCCTCGTATTCAGCGATAGTAAATAAATTTGGACTGAAATTGAGTACTATTACTGTTTACGAACAGTTATTTTATCATTAATTTCGAACTAGCCCTTGTTACCGTTTAATAAAATTTTATTCAACCCTTCTATGTCTGTGAGGGTTTATGGAAATTTTAAGTAAGGCAAATTTTTTTTTTTTCTGTTTAGTCTCCGGATCTACCGTAAGGTATTACTTCAGAAGATGAATGAGGATGATGTGTATGAATGTGAATGAAGTGTGCTCTTGTAAAATTTCAGGTCGACCACTCCTGAGAAGTGTGGTTAATTGAAACCCAACCACCAAAGAACACCGGTATCCACTATCTAGTATTCAAATCCGTATTAAAGTAACTACCTTTAATAGAATTTTACGATGTTGCTTTAACCACTAGAACCACTAGACTAGGTGGCCTTTCTTCTCTTTTTTTTAACCTCCCGAACCACCGTTAAGGTATATCTTCAGAGGATTAGATGAATGAATTGTAGCGTGTGTGAAAAATGCCATTCGTGACCGGGAAGCCCGGTGGGGTAAGTAAGGCAAACTAAACTTTTCTAATGTTCCTACCCCTATACACTAGCCTGTGTTTGTATAAATTTCAACAGAATTACGACTTACGAAAAATAAATCCTTGTTAATTATTTAAGCATATATACACAGTTAGGAATCAAACTCGACTTTTACTAGATAAAAATATAACTGTAAATTTTTAATTAAAATGTAAATATCGATGACACGATTTCGTTCAAAGCCTTATATGTGAAAGAATAAGATGGTTGTTTGTACAAAACAACCATTATTGCCATAAAAATGAGATGTTGGAAATCCCTTTTTTAATTTATCATCCCCTCTCGTCTCGCATTTAGGAGATAGGAATTCTAATAAATTAAATTTGTTACATAAAATTAAACATAATTACGACTCAAGAATTTAAAATAATATAGTTATGTTACGCATTGAATCAGATTGTTTTTTCTTATTGAATCGTATTAACTTTTTATGGGATGATTTTTCTTTAACGACGGTAGTAAATTTTGTTACGTTCTAGCTTTTTTAAAAATATGTTTATTTTTAATAGATGTATTCAGTTTTTTATTCAGTGTGTTTGCTAATTACTTCTGTTACTCACTTAGCGTCAGTATCTATTTGTATTTGATATAATGTTATATGAAATACAGTAGGAAATATGCAAGAGTGTACACGTTTTTTGCATTTTTCTAAAGACATTTGTTGTGTAATTTCGAGAAATAGTTATTTTTTTAATCCTCGTTTTCGGGACCAAGATAGCGAGTCTCTAAGAATGAATCCTTCAATATATCTGTTAAATTTTGTTTTGCTATAATCAACTTATAATTTAAGTTAGTGGTAACCGCAAGTAAAAAAATTTAATTCATCACGACTTAAAATTTTTTGATGGTGAATAATTTTTAATTTATAGTTCTATGTTCATTTTTTTTAAAAGATTTTTCTAGAATAATCTTCATTCCGTTCTAAATAATTTTGCTTTGAAGTACAAAACTGTAGTAGTATAAATTTTGAATTATTAATTTTATTATCCAGCCGCTGTTAGTATTCATTTCTTATTAAGTATCTGTCTGGTTAAACTGTATATTATATTTTTTGTAATAATTTGCTTTATTCATTGTTTAACGTTGATAATCTTAAAAATGTATTTGTTAAAAATGAATTGTTCGTTTATAAAAATCAACATTTATTTAAATTCTGTACTATCATTCCTGTAAAACTAGTCATTCTTTAATAAGAAATATTTGCATACTTCTTGCTAATAGAAAGTTCTCTTTAGGAGGGGTTTATATAATGCCAGCTAGTCGTTTCTTGTTAATACTTAACATTTATTTGGGTAATTTTGTTTCTATTCACTTCTTAAAGAAATATTTAAAGGATTTCTCTGTAAATGATTATGATTTTAACAGAAATATTAATTATTAATTTTATATAAATTAATTATAATTAATTAATTTTGTGTGTGTGAGTTTAAATTATTGAGAAATTTCAAACAATCATATATATACTATTAATAATGAACGGTTGAGTTAAAAGTGGTGAGTTAAAACTGAATCCCAATATTAAAACAATTTAATTTTAGGAGATATAATTAGTACTTTTTTATGAATTTGAATGCTAGATCGTGGATACCGGTGTTCTTTGGTGGTTGGGTTTCAATTAATCGCCCATCTCAGGAAAGGTCACCCGAGATTACAAGATACATTTCATTTACATTCATACATATCATCCTCGTTCATCCTCTGAAGACACCTTACGGTGGTTCCGGAGGCTAAACAGACAAAGAAAAAAAGGAGATCTAATCAAATTATCTGTTGTTTAAATACTCTAGAAAGAAAATAATTGTTAAAACCGCGTCAGGATTCTAATAAATTCACGTTCCATTTTGACGACCGAAATCCGATTAACTCATCGGTATTACTCTTTTAATAACTTCTTAACAACTGTTGTCTCATAAAGTAATGAATTGTGTTTATAATTTCTTTCTTTTTTTTTCATTTGACTGGCGATTGATTAAGTTATTAAAATTCGTAATGGCATTTCATTTTACTTCGGAATAATTTATAATTGACAGTTGACATTTTTATTAATTCTATTTTTAACACTTCAGTTAATTTTAACCCTTTTATGGTACCTACGTACCGTTACATAGCCGTCTTTTCATTTGTAATGTTAATGTTTTTACCTCTACAATTTCCTTAAATAACATTTCGTTATACACTGATCAAAGATTTATATATATATATTTTTTTTCTAGCGAGATTACTTGGCTGTTAAAAAGTTTTTTTTTTTTTTTTTATTATGCCGACTGAAGCTAAATGAAAGTCTTGTACCTGACATTCTTTCCGTTGACCCAGATCTTGAAAGAAGCGGAATTCCGCTTCGGAATTTTGTATAAAATATATGTTATGTACTTTTTGACTAACTTACTTTAGCTTTTTAAATTATGATAAAGAAGTGTTTTTAATATGTTGTATGAGAATATGCTTGTTCAAATCAAGCCATTCATTTATTTGATAGCTACTGACGTACGTTTTCTTGTAAATTCTAAATTTCCTAACGCGCTTATTAATATGAGTCGTAACTCATATTAATAAGCGCGTATTATAAGCGCGCGACATTATAAGATATGTATTAAGTACGTACAGGTTTTGGCATAATGACTTGTTCTGACGAGTAAAGAACATCCAAAATATTATTATTTATTAGTTAATGTTAACAAAATATGAAATTGAACTTGATGTATACATTATATTTACATGGAGTTCCGTAACACTGTTTCAAGGTGATATGTAACCGGATATTTGAATCGGCTTTACAACCGACAGTTTCAGTGATATTCCTATCTTGTGCTTAACAAATCTCTGTGTTACAAAATTTAAAGCTACCTGAAAATCGTTTTCAGTTAAGTTTTTTCTTCAATGTTTTCAAGGAAATAAATTTTAATTGTTCAAGGAAAATATTTTTAAATTAATTTATGCTAAAATTAATTATTTTTCTTTTTTTTTTTTTAGATATCTTTGCAGTAACGTCGGTCTTTTTCTCAATGAAAAATCATACGTATAACGTTTTTTTTTTCGATAAAAAGTGGTACGAAATAGAAACGTATTATTTTGAATCGATTAATAGAAAGAAAACTAATTCTAGAAGTAATGAAAAGTTCTATATAAGTCTCCGGAATTTTACTAGTAGAATTTCCTTAAGCAGTAGAATTATCTGAAAAAGGCGTTGTTAATATTAGGACGACATAAATTAACTAACTACATATACTGATTTATATTCTCACGATTTAATAAAACAGTGTGTGCAAATTCATTGGGTATTTTTATTTTCCATAACTGTTCGGAACAGAAGGGTGTCAAGGCTACATTGCCTCCAAAATTAACATTAAAGTTGCACCTACGTATTCTAATAATTTACCCAGTTCACTGTACATTTGAATGATGTTGC
Organism: Zanna intricata; assembly: GCA_010016005.3. NCBI lineage: Eukaryota > Metazoa > Arthropoda > Insecta > Hemiptera > Fulgoridae > Zanna > Zanna intricata. The sequence continues at coordinate 8,934 of JAAAKQ030096510.1, forward strand.
ATTCTTTTGACACTATTTTATGCAATAGCGCAGCTGCAAAATATGTCAATACTAATTTCTATTTTAAGTTTCCTTTATTAAATTAATATTATTCCAGTGGTTCAAGTTGAACCCATAAAAATTCACTTCATCTACGGTAACAGCTTTTCGTGTTGGAAAGCGTCATCTCTCCCCAGATTACTCTGCCCGTTGTGGGCTTTATCCTATCTCATGTTTATTGAAATACAAATTTTAAAATAACAATACGATAATGAATTAATAAAAATTTATTCATTTTTTTAAATTTAGCGTACATTTGTGTAGCTTCTGTGGCAATTGCTCCCTGGTAACATTTAATGAAATTTTCCCCTAAATTTCGGAATATTTAAGAAAAAAAAAATTTTTTTTTATTTGCAAGGCCAGTGTTATTAGTTTGGAAGAGGTGACCGATGAAATAAGATCTATGAGAGAGCGCCACAACATATTTTTCGATTACTGTTACGTGAATAGTATGTGTTACTATTATTGGATAAATTACTGTGAAGTTCAGATTTTCGAAGGAAACCAGAAGGCGAGTTTATTATGGTTTCTGTAAGAAACGTCGATTTATATAACTGAATCATTTAACAAGTGTTTTCCGGTTGATTAATCCATATCGACAGTCGAAAATGTAGTCGTTCGAAAAGTAAGTATACACCTATACAAACACGATTATATGTTGAGGGATTGTATCCCGTACGCTGTGAGTAACGCTTTCTGCGGAGGTTGGAAATCCATTGTAGTTCGTAATTTGTTTCCGCGAGTCAGTCACGCTGATTACTTTGAGACGAGAAGTTGTCTGGTTCTTTATTGTTCATTACTTGTTCATCGCCTTTTAACGACTGAAACTGTCTTTCTGTGTTCACTTAGAACATTAAGTGAACATTGGTGTTAGAGCAGCGAATATTTCTCGATGAATACATCTTCTGTGAGCGTGGCGAGTACATACAGATAGTAAAAGTTCGGTTTTCCGTTACATTTTCAGGCATACCTGTTCCTAATCGACATAATGTAAGAGGGCTAATTGAAAAATTTAGGAAGATGGTTGTTGTGAAATCATTCACCAGTTTATTGTAGACCTAATCGGGACAAGATTAAATTCAAGACGGCGCGACCGCGCATACGGCCAAGCAAACTATAAAGTTACATCAAAATATTTTCGGAGAGCGAATCATTTCTAAGGACTTGCAGTCATTTCGTTCTCCAGGGACTTAAGCCCACCTGATGTTTATTTAAAGGATTATGTAAAAGTAATTTTTATCGAGGAAATCCCCTCCGCAGCCTCCGGGAAGTTCAAACGTGATTTCACCAAGAACTTTCAACATGAATCTTCGAGAACAAAAAGAAATGCGTGCAGATATGTTTATGTTTAAATGTATGGAATTCTTATCTTGCCTCCATGTTTTCTATCTGCATTAGCTTTTCATCAAATTAAAACCAACTTGCAAAGAATAGCCATTAAAATAATTGGCTTCTATTTAAAATTTTTCCGAATTCTTAACTTCATTATAATTTATTTTTTTTATTTTTTAAAGAATGTTTTTATTTAAATTCTACCGCATAGTTTGAGTTTACTGCAATGATTTTAGTCTTCCTTAATTTATTTCCGTAATTCTTCTTAGTTGAACGGATTTATTATTTTTCTGTCTATTCTTTAAAATTATTGTGTTAAATTGCTATTAAATTACATTATATTTCTTATTACCAATTTACGTAAAATTTGCCGTTTTCGACTGGAGAATGTTCCAAATTATAATCCACATGCTAAAGTTTTTAATCTGAAATTGTTTTTCTATTCTTTTTATATTCATGTATTCATTTATGTAAAACCTTTGAACATTCGAACAAGTGTTGTTTGTGAGTTGTATTGTAGTAAATGCATCTGAAATAATTTAATATATTAAGAAATTTATTTTTTTGGCCCTTAAAACTTAAAAATTAATTACAGAATTAAATGATCAGTTAATTGTCTTTAACTGTAAAACTTACACCTTGCTCTTCAATGATTGTTAAGTACTTGATCAAGGATCCAGTGAGTATCGAATGTTTCCAGTTTTGAACTTTTAACGTTTTCAAAACCAGTATCGCTCGGTATGTTCGAAAAAATTTCTTTAACTTATGATTTTAACTTATTTACTTACTTTATTTTAACTTACTCTCAAAAAATATGCTCAGCCTCTTTAATTTTTCTTATAAAAACTTTATGACCGTGAAAAATTATCTTTACTGTCATGGGTTTTGTCATGTACTGCTTAATTTGAAAATTAAGATCCAACACATCACCATGAACATTATCCATCACAGCTTTCGTTATAGTGTGTATACAGATTTTCTATTTGTTTTCTTTCTAATTTAATATCTCGTCGTTCTTGTTAAATACTTAAAGGATCTGGTTGATTATATAAATACCATATTATTTGATTATTTTGATTTAACTTGAAAATAGCAGAACGTTGGGAATCCTTTCACTAAACTTTATTTTTAATATGTATGTTTTTAAGTAGTTCATTACACTAAATGGGTAATAGACTTCAGCCTAAAATATGAAACAAAGAAGTTTTAGATGAATTGCTTTTGTATTTTGTCTTTTAACGGTTGTACATACTGTAAAAGATCCTAATTTACCTCATGGAAATTTTTTTAGATTATGTTGTTAATTTGGTGTAACGCATGTAACTAATCGTCATTTGAATAAATTTTACTCGATTGTAATTTAAGTGAATATATTTAAATAAGCGCTCCGATTATGTACATTGAATTGAAGTCGTTAATTATCATAAGCATTTTACAAAATTCAAACTGAAAGAATAATTCTCATAATGGTTTTTATGTGTTTTCTATTTATGACTATAGATTTTTTTTTTATTACGTTTTATCCGGTTCAGTTCATTGAATATTGCTTGTATTATGATAAATTAATCGTAAAAAGTATATTAATACTTGTGGGCTATATAAATTGTAATGAAGAGGTAATTGTTAACAACCTAAGGAAACATTTATGGATGATCTTTTACTGTTTTTGAGGCATTGTACAAATGATACCATTTCTGAAAGAAACCTTTTTTTCTCTATTTCCGCCTATAACTGTTGTAGTAAATATGTTTACACTTAATCTAAAAGTGATTAAAAACACTCAGTTGTTTAATGTTTAAATTGTTTAATTTTAAAACTCGTCAATTAGTTTTACTTTTTAAGGAACAGGAGTTTGTTTGTGTCCGACTTGGGCAAGTACACATTATTTTTCTTTCAACAGATTTTATTTTAATTACATGAATTTTATTGTTCCGTTCTGTCAAGTCGTAGTTTTCGTCTGATAATTGATTCAGTAATTTTATATTGGAATTAACAAAACATTTACATGAAGTAAAATATTAATTTTAAAAACCTTCACTTTTCTGTTTTACGCTCACTGACCAATTCTGTATAGAGTGATAAACTGTGAAAAATATAATTTTTTTGCCTCGGAAATTTTGAATTTACATTTTTACATAACTATTACATTATTTAGAGTATTGGGTTGGAAATTATTAAGTATGATGCTGATCTTAACGACGCTGAAGATGCTGAATACCGTCTCAGCCTTTCGTTTGGAAGGTTTTAGTTTCGAATTCTGGTCCGGATCGGTTTGTTTTTCATACGCTAAAATTGTTAACGCCAAATTTTCGCACGCACGGTGTTCAAACTTACTAGATTATTTTACAATAAGTAACGATTTAAAGTAATGATATATTAATTTAAAAAATTTCTCTACTTGAAGTATCAATTTTTAGAATATTTTTCAATTGTGGGCGGCAATTTTTTTTATTTTCATACATGTTGCTGGCAACATGCTCTAAGAATGATAAAATTTGGCAATTTAGGCCATTTAGGCTATTTGGACTCAACCGATCGATCGTGCGTGTAGAATTACGGGGATTAAGTGAGAGTTTAATTTCAGTTAAAAATAAATGTAGTTTATTCTTGGATTTCTGTAGTCGGTTAATACCATTTTATAAATTGCACTTTTTATACATCCGCTTCCTGAGACTAGTGTTGATTGGAATGGAATTTCAATAGTGTAAATTTTACTAGAATTTGTATGTTAATTAATTTGTTCGTTATGATTATCTTTAAGTATCGATTAAAAAAGTCGTAAAGTACTACCTTATCCGCTTCATATTTACTGCTGATTTTTTGTTTTTTTTGTATTCTCTATCCTTATTCCATGAATGTGATTTAGTAATTCGTTTTAATATTGTAATTCATTGTATCGATCTTTCAATCTTTTTACTAGTAGTGAAATAGAATTTGGTAGATGGCCAGAACGGATTATAAAAATACGGGTCGTCCGTTATATGTGGGCCGTACATGTAATAATGCGGGATTGATGGATGATTTGAAGGATATGTGGTAGCGTAGCGGCGTAGGGTTATTGAATCATTTAATTATAAGTTCAACGGGTGTATTTTGATTGGCTTTAAAACTCTCGGCCAGTACTTTACCAACAGTCAGTTATATAATCTGTGGTAGGTCTGTTCATTATTTTTTCTTCACACACAAAATAAACTCGTCCCTCGCTTACTCACAGAAATAAAACATTCTGTTACTCTGAAATAAAGTTGTCGGATGGATTTTTAAAAAAAATTCATATTATCTATTCTTATTTTTATATTTTGAAATATCGATAAACAGAATTTCTCCTTCGAGCTGCTATTTAATTTCACAGATCATAGTTAATTGTAATTTATAATTAGTTATTTAATTAATGATATTTAAGTTAACATATTTTAAGTTAACTAGTAATATAATTAATTAAATTATATTATTAGTTATCTAATTGCATAAAGATATTTAACTTTTTTTTAAATATTAAAAATGCAACGTTTTACAACCTAGTCTATACAACCTTCAAAACAACCTACGTTGAACGGGTTATTAAAATTCAATAATGAACCGCGTATAAAGCCATTCATTTGTGTACTGTATCTTTACCAAAGAATTTGGAGCTAAATAACTGCCTTCATTATAGAAAGAAGTTTCATTTTTTTCTTTAACTAATTTCGTTTCTTAACTTCTTTCAATAAACAGATTGATATTAAAGAGCAGTACCTTTTTTCTGACTTTATCCTATCTCGATTTTACTTGCAAGTGAAATGCACAAAAATAAGCCAAAACTATGTCTTATTACATGCATATAATCTGTTCTTATTTTCCTTTTTATAAATTTGGGCGGTTTTTGGACGGACGGTTATCAGTTACAGGCTATTTTTTCACGAAATTATCATTTAATTAGGAAGAGTTAGAAAAGGTGTTTTTTGTTTTCATAAACTGAAGAAGAACGTTTGTATTGTAAATAAAAAACAACGGGTCTTACTGGTTATCGGACCACCGGCTCTAGATCGCACATTTTTCAATGAACTTTTTTCCATTCCACTTTATCTCTTATTATTATTTACGTTGCAGTAGTAAACTACTATGATTAAATTTTATGTTTTTTTTTTTTTTTTTTTTTTTTTTTTTTTTTTCACTCTGGAACCACAATTAAGTATTTCTTTCGGGGGGGGGGGGGGATTAAATGGAGCGGGGGGGGAAAAGG
>JAAAKQ030096532.1:15184-56467 GCA_010016005.3 Zanna intricata
AATCCTGTAAATGAAAATAAAATTCCTCATTCATAAATGGTTTACAATGTAAAAAATCTGTTTCCAAGTATATTTTACAGTTCAACTTCTAAATTTTATGTTAAATGATTCGTTCTAGTTTGTTCTTTAACCAAATCAGACACATATTTTAGCAAATTATATATCTACTACAATTTTTAATGTTTGTTAAGATTATTAAGTAAAACTTTTGCATTTGAGTTAAGTATTCAAAGTACCTTTTTCCTCATTTACATGATTTTATTTATATTCATGTATTTATTTTACATATGTGTAAACAATTTAAAAGAAATTTTTAAGCTTGTAATTTTACTTTTATATAGAATAATTACAATAATTAGAAATTAACTTTTCCAGTTTTCCAATGATACACAATATTCTGCAATCTAAGAAAGTGATGTCATGATTTTTAAAAATCTTTCAGGCTGTGCATGGTTTAAGGATCAGATTTTAAAACAGGCAACAAAAATGTGTAAACTTACATTTATTGTCATTTAAGACTAATAAAAATGGAAGTCTTCAGTTTTATTATCTGTTTTGGTTTCCACTGGAAAGGAGGGGGAGAATTAAAAGACCAAGCTAACTTAACAGGTGCTTCAGCTATTATACAGGAAACAAGAATCGCAATGTTGGTTCAAAGACATCTCACTGAGCAGGTACTATGGACACACTGGTTTTCAGATCATTCATCCTCAAATAGAGAACCTAAATGTATTGTCATTGAACTGATAACGAAGTAAAAAACGGATTGTGATAAAAAATGGAGTGGTGAAAAGGGGCAATTTACTCACTAGGATAGATTGGGTAATGTATAACTACTACAAAGCAGGGAAGGGGTTGAAATTAAATGCACAGCTGCCAAAAAAAAAAAAAAAAAATCTGTATCAGTTTTCATCTAGTAATGGTATAACTTAGCTATATATTTATTTTTTACATGATTTGTAATGGTTAAATGCACATGAACAATGATTTTTCAATGAATATTCAGTATTAATTTGTAGAGTTCGACTTCCACACACTGATATTCAAATATCTGGAATGTTTCATATTGTACAAACAAATTATAAAATTTAGAAAACGTTTTTTACTACAATCACATTCCATCAAAGATTCCCTCAATTTACTTCAATAAAAGGTCTTGGGCATGACAGTAAGTAAATATGATAATGCAAGAACTGGCTGTTTAATAGGAATATAATCACGTTTAAATAATAATCATAACAAACTTTAATAGTTTTAAGAAACTGTTAAATAGTGGGAGAATTTCCATCACCTGATTAGGTAAATAATGCTTTTTGGGTACCAATTACATTGGCAATTCATGCCCTGAAAGAAACGAAAACAAATAAAACTAATTTTAGATCTATTAAATTATTTAACTTATCTAAAAGGATGAAAATTTCCAATAGAGTTCAAAATTTTTAAAATAAGTTATGAAAAGAAATAAATATACCTTGGATAAATAGATTCATTAGTGTTTATTTAAACTTCGAACTTGTACAATGCTGTACAACATAAATCAATAAAGGATATACTATTATGAAGGAACTCTACAAATTACTTTTGAATAAACGACTGATAAAGACTGAAGAAATACATAATGTACGTTTAAAACAAAGAATTACTGTTTTCATTCAACGGTAATTACTCTGTGAGAACAGTTTAATTTATATATAAAACTGACTTAACAAAATTAAAATACAATTTAAATAAATCAATACTCATTTGTCATAAAATAAAAAATTCTGAAATTGAATTATGTAAATTCTAAGATATTAAGTAGCATTTATAAATTAGAAAGAATGAATAATTCTTTAATATTAAAGTATATAAATTAATTGACTTAATACATGAACAACTCTAAACATACCAGATGATAAAAGAGAAGAAATATAATATTGGAATACTATATTATAATATTGTTCTATATTTTTTTTAACTATATATATATATATATATATTTTAATATAAAAATTTTACAAATTAAATAACTGGATATATAATTTTACTTAAAGTTATAATATTATGAAATCATTATTGATGAGCTTATCTGATAATTATTTAAAAACGTTTTTGTATGCTTTTCCCATGATAAAACCTTTGTTTAATTTTCTAAAAAAAATAATTCTTGTAAAACTCTTCCAATTTCATAAAAATGTTTTAATGACATTTTAAGAAATATGATCTGCATTTACAAAATTTTAAACTTATTGCAGATTTATAATTGTTAATGACTGTTTGTACTATTGTCTTCATTAATATATAAATACATAGATCATTAAGTTTTGAAAATAAAGTGAGTAAATGTTACAATGAAAATTTAAAAAAAATTAAAATTAATTATTGATAAATTCTAACTGTGATTTGGAGATTTTATTTTAATTTTTATGGGCTTTTACATCTTAAATCAAATATCTATACGGATCTAATAAAATAATACTCACATATCAGTCAATGTATTATATATACTGTACTATATATCTATAATATATAAATTAATAAAACAAGATGGGTGAAAACAATAATATGAAACAGTCATTTATATTTATTTACAACAATGAATGAACAGATAAATTAGCTGAAAGATTAACATCATATTTAAAAAACTTCAAACTGCATGAACAGTTATATGTAAAATGCTAAATCCCTGAGTTGAAAATGCGGTAGGTCCCATGTACCTATGAATCTTCAGCCATATATATAAATAGAAGATGTGGAGCTTGATGCAGGAGCATCACTCTTTTGAAAACAAATAAATTTCAACTCGCTGCAAAATTTTACACAGTTGAGACACTAGAAAAAAAATCTAATCTCAAAAATTATTAATCATTTACAAAAACTAGGAAGCAAAGAAAAATTCAATAGTTTGTTTACATGTTAGTTCAGAACAGGCTCTTACACAAAACCAGTTTTTTTTTTTAATGATTAAACAAATTCAAGTAGAGTAATATATATCCAAGCAATAATTAATCTAAATACCATTGCAGTTGTAAGGCTTGCTTTAATTTCATTCTTGACATTCTCATCTCTAGAAATCACTACCGAATTGGTATTTTATAGGTATGTTTATTTTTTTTTTGTATTTTTTTTTTTAGAGTTCATTCTTGTGTCCCTTGAAATATAATTTTTATATGGTTTGTGCAATATTTAATAATCTAAGTGAGAATAAATAGAGCATGTAAGAGAATAAATTATTAAAATGACAAAAAAAAACTCTAATGTGTTTGCACCATCACATTATAATAACATCCCTAACATTACAAGAAACAATTTAAACGTAATGAAAAAATGTTTACTATTTTACACAGGTTTTATACAATTAAATGTAAACAAGATAACATCTCAACTGTTTTGTTAAAAATCGCAGAAGAAATATCACAAAAAAATTGTAGAATTATAAAATACAATTTATTAAAATTTAGAATTCTATCTTTAATTTGCTACACTACATGTTATATAGGATGAAAAGTTAAAATATTGTAAGTTACCCAAAAAAAAAAAAAAAAAAAAATACTAAACAAATATCGTTGCCACGATAAATGTTAAACTTGTTTACCAATTTACACAACATAATCATATTTATGAAGATTAACGTTAAAACTTATGGAACAATTAAACTATTTTGTTGAACTGATTTTTGAGAATATTCTTATATCTTAGGACTGAAATTTTCAATAATTGCTTCCTATCAGAAGCAATTATATTATTTCGCCGACAGTATGATATTTCAATTTTGGAATAAGAATATAAATACAATGTCTGATTCTTCAATCATGAAAGAATAAAACTATTAACATAAACACAACTTAAAGTATCAGCTTTAAAATTACTTAGATTCATTAGTAAAATGAATTAATCTTTGTGTTTTCATTAGTTTAAACTCGCATTAAGGTAAATAAAATTGTTTTGATAATTTTTTTTACCTCTAATTTATGTTAAGTTTAATTACCATAAATATGAAATATTTTAATATATCTTTTAAAATTAAATACACAGGATAAGTTATACTTAACAATTATTTAAATAAAATTAATCCTAAGAGCATGCTTCAAGAACTGTTTGTATATAAAAAAAAAAAAAAAAAAAATTAAAAACAGAATTAAATCTACAATTTAATTTTAATAATCAGCAATTATAAAAGAAAAGAAACAAAATTAAAAACCCATAAAAAGAAAAAAAATTAATTTTTGTTTAATCAGGAAGCAAAATTTTAGGTTGTAATAGCTGATATTACAAAAAAATGCATATTGATAAAATTCATAACTTCACCAGTCCCTTCTTCGGTACCCTGATTAAAAATTTAGGTGGTGAAGATTTTATCACAAATGTCTGCTTTTTGCTTGAGCTGTACCAAACAATGAGATAATATTATATTTCAAGTTAATCAGTGTTTTGTTTTATTTTTATATAAGTAAAGGTATTACTTTTTTCAACGTTCTGCAAAAGGTTTTTTAGGCTCCTCTATTATACATGAAAACTAATGACTAGTTTTCATTAATACTGTTATATATACTGATAAGTTTAAAAATCAAAATGCATATCAAGTTATTTAGCATACTTTTGGACAAGTAACATTAGATGAAAAGTAATAGTAAAATTACTTAAATGAATTAAAATTTTTCCTGATCTACAGTAATGTTTTCACAATCTGACCCTGGGTAGACAACTAGAAAACATTTTTAATTCAAAAAATTGGAATAAATAAGTGTTTAAGAAAAAAAGCAATTTTAAACATGCAAGATCTGTAAAATAATGAGACTAGCGTTTTTGGCAACCAAGGTAGCTAACACTGTAAAAATACTAGTAAACATGTAGTTATATGAACAGCTGATTTATATTATGTATTAATATTTTTAGTTTATTGGTTAAAAGTAAACAAACATACCACGTTAAAAGTAAACCAGTAAAGTTACCTCGTTAAAAATAAACAAACTTTTCATGAAACAAGTTTTTGTTGTTACAAAAATGAGTGACACAAATTATAAGCAATGTTGTGCAACCAGGTTTTGTGTTAAACTCGGTGACAATGCTATTAAAACCATTTCAAAATTGAAAACAGCGTATGGAAATTTCGCTCTGTCATGAGCCTAAGTTTTTAGATGTTTTTAAAATATTTTCTGATGGCCGGAAATCAGTTGTGGACGATCCATGCTCTAAAAGACCGTTAACATAAAAAACTGATGAAATGTTGAGTAAATCAGAGACTTGATATGATACAAACAATGATTAACTGTCAAAATGCAAAATGATTGCCGAACAATTGAATTTGTATCATACCAAAGTCCATCAAATTTTGACAAATGAATTGGATGTGTTATGCAAAATTGGTCCCAAAAACTCTCACTCTTAAACAGAAAACAACAGGGTGGAAGATCTTCTAGGGTGAATTGAAACCGATCCTGATTTTCTAAAAAATGTTATTACTGGTGATGAATTTTTATATTTGATTATGACTCAGATACAAAATGCCAGAACACATGTTGTGTGCCAGGTGTGACACTTCACACTCACCTAGTCCCAAAAAAGCAAAAATGAGCATGAGCAAATCAAAACCGTGCTAATTTGTTTCTTTGACAGTAATGGCAGTGTCCATAAGCAGTTTTTGCCTACAGGATAGACTGTAATCAAGATGTTTACTGACAAATTCTTTTAAGACTGCAGAAAAGAGTTGTCCGCATGAGACCAGCCATCAAAGACAACTTAATGCTGCATCATGACAATGAACCATGTTACACTGCATTTTCAACAAAATTTTTTGGCAAAGAAAAACATTACTTAGTTCCTAAACAAAACTTATTCACCTTAGTCCCTGTGACTTTTTCCTGTTTCTGACTTTAAAAAACACCTCAAAGAACACCATTTTAGAACATTAGAAAACATTAAAAAAAAATGTTAACTGACCATCTGAATGATATTTCGGTTTCTGAATTCCAACAATGATATGAAGAGTAAGAAAATAGTTTGAAGCGTTGGATGGCTTCCCAAGGGAACTATTTTGAAGGTGATAAGAGTCTATGTATAATTGGACTTGGAAAAAAGTTTTTCTGAACCAGTCTCAATACTTTACATACAGAGCTCATAATTACAATTGACCTTGCTTATTTAATTTAAAAATCTACACTTTTTATTTACAATATCAAGCGTAAACCTTCATTAAACAATTTATTTGTTAAACCGAAAAGTTCCAGATGATTAAACATGAATTCAAATAATGAGAACAAGCTCCATTATCTATGATACATTATTTATTTAGTTGATGGAGTAATTTTAACTTACATAAAAAATCAGGGACTTCATCAGATCATTTAAATACCCATTAATAAAATAAATAGCAGTAATAAATTTGTTAACTAGATATAAAATAATTTTGTTTATACATTTTAACTTTAAAATAGTTGTAAACAATAAGAAAAGTATTAATTTTTAATTAATAAAAAAAGTTTTATAAAAACCTTTTCATATAAATTTTACTACTAATTTATTTATTAAACCTAAATCTAATTATCTAAAAATAAATTAATAAATGATATTTAAACTTAATTAATATTATTAGTAAACAAAGCATTATTTTTAACTAAATAAACAATTTTCAGTTAATTTGATGTCACAAACATTTCGTTTTTTAGTGAACATGTAAAAATAAGAAAAAAAAAATGGTAACAACAGTTCTAGCAAGAGAAAACTATTATAAAATTAAATATTTTTGTTTAAATACACTTCTAAATAATAAAGTCAGCTAAGTTTACATAATATAATTACTAAATAAGATCATTATACCAAAGAATAATGGCATCATACAATTAAATAACCGATCATGTTCATTAAAGTATGAAATAATCTATGTCCATATATTTTATGGAATAATATACACATTTTTTCATACACAAGAGTATAATTTCATGAGCAGGAATACCTTGTTAGGATTTCTGCAGTTATTACTTTTTGGACCATACAAAATAGCAGCCATCATAATATTTTAAGAATTTCATCCAATACATTGACTGTGAGAGATAACTGAATATATAGCCCCATTATGATCAACAATGAGATACACTATAACATATGGTTTACAATTGGGTCTAGTATACTTTAAAACCGCTTGTAAGAGCCACCTGCCCAGTCGAACATATACTTTTTAGCAGCCTCAGTTTACATAAAATGAAGGTTGTTTTTGTTACCCATTTGAATCTATCAATCCTCTAAAGGATATCTAATATAATCATAGAAAAAGAATTACTAAAACAAAGATAACAGAAACATTTTCGTAAATGACAAGTGCTAAATAATAATTTAAAATTGCGATAAAATTTCCTTAATTTTTTTTTTAAAAGTGACATTTTGAAGATAGTATATTCCACCAATCAAACAAAAATTATATATTTAATAGTGAAGCAACAAATAATTAAAAAAAAAAAAAAATTACTGGATGTATACAAAGTAGTTCAATTAAAATATAGCTGTTTTTTAAATTTTATACTGAGCACTGCAGGTTACCAATTTGCAAGCCCTGTTACTATGTAAACCGAACACATATTATATGAGTTCTTTATCTAAAATTATTCTGCTATTGGCTTACTTTTATTTATGAAAATATAACTTGTATCAAAAAGTAATGAGCACAAAAAAATTGGCTCTGAATCAACCTTTATGAACTAGGCTCCAGTCAATATGTTAACTTATCTTGTGTAAGCATCAGCGATTGTGAAATAAACAGATTTAATGAAATAATAGAATACATTTAAAAAATGGTTCACAGAACCAATTATTTCACACTTTAATGTATATATATATAAAATAAAAGTTATAAACTTCTGGTGAATTTTAATAATACTAATACTTTTTAATTAAAAAAAAAAAAGAAAAAAATGTATAAAGTCAACAGTTGTGGTGGAATGGCAAGGAGGATAGCTGAAGTCAATGTGTATTCTTACTATAAATGGAACAATATAAAAATTTGTTGTCCTGATCATTAACTTTTATTAGTTGAAATATAAAAATACTATAATTTTAATGATAAAAGAGAACAGTTTTTTTTTTTTTTTAAATTGGATTATCTAATTAAGTTTTTTTTTTTTAATACTTAATTATTGAAATTATCTTTGTCCCTAGTGGATAAAGATTACACTGTCTCATAAAAATGTAAGAGTTTCTTTCTTTTTAATTAGTAAAAGAAAAAATGAAGTACTTACAATGAAGAATAAAAATAAAACAGACTTTCTGCTACCCTAGCATGAATTCTACAAAAAGACAATAAAACTAAATCAAAAGTTATCTATCCTATTCCACATGTTTTTTTTTTTTTTTTAATTTTAGAAATGACCACTATTCTCTTGTAAATATTTTAAAATTAAATAATATACAATTAACATCCTAACTTATATATAAATACGTTTACTAACAAATATAGAAAATCTAGGGGGGAAGGGCAAAATTAACAACAATCTGATTATTCTAAAGGGCTGAAAATATTTCTTTTGTAACTCTAATAGTGGCAATTTTTACTCCAACCCCACAGACTGCAGCAACATTTATGGCCATCCCAACAGCTGTCATGACAATAATGTTGTGTTGTTTTAATGTAGATTTATTTTTATCAGTATATAACATTCTTAAACTACGATGATGTAATTTTAACTAATGCTAACATGATTTAATTACCTCTCAAAATAAATACGGTAAAAACTATGGATCACACCAAATGGTAATCATTTTTTTAAAAGTGATAAAAAAAATATGATGATAATCTTTCACTATTAAAATAATCTTTGCTTGCATTCAATGTATTAAAAATTTAGTTTTATTAATTTATATGCAACATACTGAATCCGATAAAAAGATATTTTATAAGTTTTCAAAAAGAAATACACAATATGCTAAGTGAAATAAGAAGATTGCCACTAATAGAGTTAACAAAAAAAAAAAAAGAGATAAAAATAAAACTTCAGTTTAAATCATCAACTACAAATAGGAACATCTCAGTCTATCTGAATTTAATGAAAATTACTAGATTATAACAGAACAAGATATTTTTACTTAAAACGAAACTGCTAATCTCTATATTAAATAGAAAAAAAAAATTCATGTCTATTTTGCACTATAATAATATCAGAGCTTTATAACAGTATTGAAGTCACACAATTATCTAAAAAAAAAAAAAATCTAATTAACAATTAACAATCTTATAAAAAACAAACTTAGGAAATAAATACTTTCAACAATCTTACTGGTGTGACTAACACATTTTTCATAAATAACACAAAGTTCAATGTATCAAAATATATTTTTTCTTATATATACATGAAAGCAATCATCAGTTACCTTACAGCCACAATAAATGATAAAAAAAAAACTACTTATTCCAAATCAATTACTCATTCCTCTTTCAATCATAACAATTAATAAAACAAATAAAAATTAACTCAGTCTGTTTTCTGTACCCGATTCTGTTGTTGAAAACCTAAAAATTCTTCAGGTGCTTCGGTTCCATCAGAATCTGAACATCTTCGATTCCTTGACATTTCTTCTAAAAGGAATCCATTAAGTACTAATGATCTCCGTGACACATCATCTTCCCATCCGGCCCAACTATTTTCTTCTGAGTTTTCGTTACATTTAAAAATAAAATCTGCAAAACTTGCTGAATATTTTTTAGCTTCTGTGACTTCCTTATCTGACCAACCTTCAAATAAATCGTAATCATCCCACCCTAACCAATCATTAAATGATTCATCGAATGAAAAATCTGCTAACCAAATATCAATAAATTTACTAAAAACTAAATCTTCATTACTTTTGTTTTGGTCTTCAAAATCTTTAACAGATTTCTGTTTCATGTCTTTAATCAAAGAACTTTTTCTTGGTGTACGAGATGCCCGTTTTCTTCTAGCTTTAACAACATTCACTTCCAAATCGTTATCAGAGAAATTATCAAAAGAGAATCTTAATCTTTTAACTTTTTCAATTTTTGGTAATTCATTACACAATTCATCACATATTTTAGCAAAATCATCAGGAGAAGGTGACCTTTTCTTACCCTTCTTTTTACCAGTATTATTTACATTTGAAGAGCCATCCTGACTTCTTCTTCTTGATTTAAGATATCCAGTGGTATCCTTAAAACTAACAGGCAATGGATTATTTTGTACTATATTTTCATTTTCAGGTACTTCTTTATTGTTACTTAGTGATGAATCAGGATTAGAATCTGATGTTGGAGCTTTTGATAAGTTTGGTTTAGAATTATTTGACAATGTTCTTTGTACTTTTGGCGATTTACCTAATTCTAATGAAACATTTTTAACGTCATTGTAATCTGTCGATATGACAGACAATTCATCAAGGCTCTGATTTGATGCGATCATTTTAACTGGAGATTTGCTAGGAGTGGTAGCAGTAGCATCACTTTTATTTTTCAAAGGACTATTTTTTGGGCTTATCTTTTTTGGAGATCTCAATACATCTTTTGGACTGACATTCTTATGCACACTAGCAGACGATTTTTCAGGAGAAACTTTCTTTGATTTTCTTTTGTCGTTTCCATTTAATTCTGGGGTGCAGGATAAAGAAGAATTATCATTTTTAATGGTATCAAATGAATTATTTAAATTATTCTTAACACCTAACACATCTACACTATTATTTATAGCTTCTTCTTTTTCAGACTTTTTATATGGAGTATGTAACTTTTCATTAGTCTCTAATTCATCAAGATCATTCAAATCGTCCACTTTTTTACCCAAATGAACAAATGGATTCATACTATCATTTAAATTATCTCCATCTTTTGAAGATGGTTTCATCGTAGATTCATCAGTTGAATCCTCAACATCTGTTGCCCAAGGAGGAGGATCTTGATCCGGACATCTTTTTAATGCAAACTTGTATACAAGATGACCAGACAATCCTTTTGTTGTCCAATACTTCTCAACCTGATATAAACCTAAAACAAAAAATAAAAAAAAACATTCATTCTTTTAGTAAAAAAAAAAATATATGCACAATATAGAAGAAATTATTATTCATCTTGCAGAAAAATTACAAGGATAAAATAACTAATCATAAAAATCTGTTCTTATGCAATAATTAAGTATACAAAGTTAAACGAAATATTATAATTTAAACAATTAAGTTATCCGCATTGTTTTTGTTGGTTGGTCATTGGCATTCCAGATATTATTAAATTTATATCAACAAATAAAGTCCAGAAAAAACTAAATTTGACCAATCATTTCATAAATTGAAATATTTTCAAAATGCTGAAAATTTATCATAAGTATTTATTATTATTTTATCTCAAATGTTCAGTTATTCATTTTTCATTATATTTATAATTTTTTGTTTTCAGAAATAGGCTAACATCAAATTATAATTAAAAAAAATAAAAAATAAAATAAATTTTTGTAGTATATGAAATTTGCCCCACTCCACCATGGTGGTTGGTGTAATAAAATTATTACACTTGTTTAACCATAATATAAATGAAGAAAACTTAATATTAAGTAGAATAACACATGTTAAGTGATATATTTATATAGTTATGTGCAGATTGTGCTATCCACAAACAACATAAAATTCTCAGGATTCCTCTGGGCACCAGTTCTTATCTAGAGGTACTTTTATCTGGAATGGAATCATCAATTGAAATTGAAAAAAGTTAGCACAAAACCTAATTTCAAATTTTATTTTACACACATTAGAACATAAAAAATTAATATATACATAAAAAGTTATTTCCGATTTCAACAGAATAAATTGCTTATTTAGTTAAATAAAAACCCAAAAGATTTCATACTATCTTTAAATTCATTTTTGAAATTATTCTAATTTCTACCTATTAACTTCCAGAACATGCTAAATAAAAAAAAAAACAGATAAATCAGTAATAGTGTCTCTGTATTCAATCTTCCAACTTTTATTTCTTTGACTATTATAAGCAGATTTTATATACTATAACCATAAAAATGTCTGATTAATTAAACTAACAATTTAACCTCTTTCAAAAATAAAGTTGGAAGTAAAATATTCCAGTTAAACATTTCCTTAAATCTACTATTATAATATTAAATTTTCTCTCATATTAATGTATAACCAAAAAAAAATCTTTTTGTTTGTTAAATAATATTTTGCTTCCATGAATTAAAAACACGCTGCTTTTTTACTACAGCACAAAAAGTAACTTACCAAAACAATTCTCAACTACAGAGCACCAAAATAAAAGAATTAATACTAACTTTTTAATGTAAATACACAGAACTGCAAACCTTACATCTTTTACTCTTCAAACCAGTACTATCAAACAAAAATGCTTTTAGTAATTTTTTCTTATGAATCAATACACTACACAAGCTTTGAAACTTGTGTATGAGAATATGTAAATGGAATTTTAGACATATAAAAATGAATATAATATATATAAATATTACACATAAATATTATAGAACAAAGTCAAGATTTTATTACGCCCAACCAAGATTTGCACCAAGAACTTCAAGATTAAAGGTCAAAACTCTTACTACTTTACCATGGAGATCAATCTTTCTATTTTATTTTGGATTTAGTAGTGACAGTTAACTGTAAGAAATATAAAAATAAACATAGATAACATAAATTGAAAGGTAAATAAAAAAAAACAAAACTAATCCCATGTAAAAAAGAATGATAAAAAAAAAAAAAAAATCAAGGAATATTTTTCCTCTTCTTCATCTAAAGAAGAATTAGGCTGATGCAGCATATATGATTGATCCAGACGATTGCAGTCATTTCTTGCAGAGTCTCGTAGATGACATTCTCAAACAAGTAATTTCTGATTGTAATTTGGATGCTGATAAAAAATATGGTATCAAAACTGTAATTTATATAAATCATGTATTATTGTTTAAATATGGCTGATTTTGGGGCATACACTTGTTGTGATCAACTACTGGTTATAATACAGAGATGATGCTTTACCTTTAAATAATATGCAAACATATTTTATAAAAAATGTAACAAATTTATAAAATGTACTTTTTTTTTTGTCTTCAGTCATTTGGCTCGTTTGATGCACCTCTCAAGATTCCCTATCTAGTGCCAGTCATTTCATTTTAGTATACCTCCTACATCCCTAACAATTTGTTTTACATATTCCAATAGTTGCCTACCTGCACAATTTTTCCCATTTACCTGTCCCTCCAATATCAAAGCAACTACTCCAGGATGGTTAATATAAGTATATTTTTTAACTACATTTTTCCAAATACTTCTTTTTTCATCGATTTGCTGCAACATCTCTTCATTTGTCACTTTACCCACCCATCTGATTTTTAACATTCTCCTTTAGCACCATATTTCAAAAGCTTCTACTCTTTTCTTTTCGGGTACTCCGATTGTCCAAGTTTCATTTCCATATAAAGCTACGCTCCAAATATATATTTTTACAAATGTTTTCCTGATGTTTAAATTAAGTTTTGATGCAAGCAAATTATATTTCTGACTGAAAGCTCATTTCGCCTGTTCTATTCGGCATTTTACATTATTCTTGGTTTGTCCATCTTTAGTATTTCTACTTCCCAAATAACAAAACTCTTCTGTCAGTAATCTTTTCTCTTCCTATTTTTATATTCAGTGGTCCATCTACATTATTTTTACTACATTTCATTACTTTCGTTTTGTTCTTGTTTATTTTCATGTGGATTTTGTTGCACAGGACTTCATCCATGCCATTCAAAGTTTCTCCTAAATCTTTTTTACTTTCTGCTAGAATTACTATATCGAGTATACTTATATAGAATATATAACACTCATACTTATATAGAATTACTATACATTTTGAGTCAACATTGTACTAAACTAGTTGTTTCAGTGTCTTGAATCTTGCATCCTCATGATGTATTTAAAGAATCATGGGCTCCTCTTACACATGGTATCAGAGATGGATTCTAACTCTTTGTACATGACTTTTTTGGGAACAATCTACCACTACCCGTCTTTCTGGTAGTTTTTATTGATGCAAGTTCTTCCGATTCTGGAGTCTGTCTATCTTTGATTGTTCACTTAGGTAGAAGAGTGTTTCTGCTGCATAAGTGGCTTCTGGTTTTATAACTGTGTTGTGTCTTATTTTTGCGTTTATTGATAAGACATTTTTTATTGTAAATATACCAGATTACTTTTTGAGTTTTAGCTAGTTTGTTTCTTCTTATTTGGATGAAGGGTTTTTCATTTAGGTTGATTGTTACTATTCCTCTGAGGCATTTAAATTAGGTTATGATTTTGATTATATTACCATTTATGTTTACTTCTTTTAATTGTGTTGGTTTCTGGGTCATAATTTCTTTTGTCTTTTTCAATGAAATTTTGAGGCCATTTTATTTGCAATGTTTTGAAGTTTTAATATCTGTGATTTAGCTTTGTCAATGTCAAATAAACCAAGACAGTTTTTTTTTATTTTTCAGGTTACTTTTACTTTTGGGGAGAATATTTTGAGCCATTTCCTCATTTCCATCTCTAGAGTGCAGCTGAATAATAGTTATGAGAGTTGCTTTCTTAAGTTGTGGACAGATCCTACTGAGGATGATTATTAAAAGAATTTTAAACATTGTATGTAGGAGTGAGATTTTCCTGTTTATTGTTAGGTTTTTGCCCCCTTTTTTGGATAGCAGATGGATGAGAGGAGTTGTCCGTCCAGTGTTCTGGTAGTCTTTCTTTGATCCAGATGTTGACAAGCTGTTGATGAAGGGCAACATGTACTTTAATATTATGTAGATATAATATTAAAAACATTCATAATAAATAAATAAAAATTCAAATAAATCGAATTAGTTAAAATTGCCCTATAAGATGCCACATGTAAGAAAAATGTTCTTTCGATTAATGTAACTAAACTAGATCAATAAAATTTAAATAAATCAATAAGGATGTAACAACCCTCAATCATAACAAAATTTTAAAATAATCACTTTATGAAAACAATAAAAGACAACTGTGAAAATTAAAAATGACAGCTGCAAGCTTATTAATTAGATTTCTCGTTTCTTCATAAAAAAAAAAAAAACTGATGAAGAAAAAAATCATGCATATGTGTAAAAATATATGTCTTGTGGTATTCAACTTTTGTATACAAGCATATAAGAAACAGTTATATAAATCAAAGACATAATTATATGAAAAAGAACTGAACATTTCATAAGATCAATAAATGATACTTCACAACACTTACACAAAAAAAAATTTCTCAATTGAAAGCTATGGAAAAAAAATACTGCAATAAATTTCCTAAACAATTATATTACTGATTTTCCATTGGGCTAACACACAGTATAATAATGTACAGTCAAAAAATTCAATTTCACTCACTACGCAAATTTCTTAGTCTTTCTGAAATAATGTTATGTATAAACAAAAAATCCAGATTAAGTTTGATTCAACATCTTTAAGCTAAATGTATTAACCAAAGGTTGGTTAAGATATTAACAATATGTTTAACCACAGATGTATTAAATTCGTCTATGAAAAAACATATATTTACAAGCAAACAGTGCATAAATCCTAAAATTTGTTCTATACTTTAGTATCTCAAGGAAATGTTATCTTAAATATATACAGAATAAACATTTATAGTTGCTTTTTATGGAATCTAAGATCAATTAATTTTAAGTTAAAAAAAAAAGAAGAGAAAACAAATAAAAACATAAGCAGATATCAGGGGAGATCTCTATATTTTGGGAATAAAGATTATAAACAGCAGAAAAAAACAGAGCTAGATTAAACCAATTAAATGAATGACAAATTTAAAATTACTAACCATCATATCTATATCCAAATTCTGGTGCAAATGGACTATTTGATTTGTAACCTCTAATTACGCGTACTGGTTTTCTTGTTTTTACGCTGTTAGCTAAAGAAGCGTTAGCGCCTTCTAGAATCTGATCTTTAACTTGAGGTCCAGTACGAAGATTTTTTGGTTTATCTGTAGTACCCCTGAGATCGCGGCCACCAGCTCCTGTGTAAGTAAAACTTTCACCGCCATCATAATTATCTTCATAACCACCAGAAAGTGCTATAGAATATGCACCCTCAGGACCAGGATGGATTCCAGAAACAGGAGGTCGATGTATACCTGCTCTTGAACATTCCATACGAGTCTCCCAAATTTCACCAACAGCTACACCTAAATTAAAAACACACAATCATGATGAGAAAATTGTATTATCAAATATTGATGAAAATCCATTACATAGGATCAATATTATTAAACAATTCAATATCAATAAAATACAAAAAAAAAAGAAGAAAATATTTACATCTTACCATTTAAAGGAATTAATTTTTAGAAGGGAAAAAATTTGGAGTTTCTTACTAGAATTACTTACAAACACATAAAAAAATTGAATCTTTTTAAAGCGCAGAATGAGTCAGAATAAAACTTTTGAAAAATGCATGCTTAGTTATGAACAAATACAGATTATCAGTCAAAATTTATAGCAACTTTTTAAGGTACAGTAAATATAATAAAACAATGACTAAACATACATAAAAATAAGCACAGTTATGGACATTTGACTTTAGATACCATAAATAAACTACAGTTGAATGCAAACTGATATGATAAAAGATCACTTCTAAAACCAGCAAAACGTTTCTACAGGATGTGTACAGTGCTTCTCAAATGTATAAGGAAATCACAAATTTAATTTATTTTTGACCATGACCTGACACTTTTGATAATCTGTGTAATGTACATAATCTGGTTTGAAGTACATAAAAAAATAATTATTTTGGTATGAGTTACATTTTTCCAATGAAAATTTATGGGTTTTTAAAGAGAAAAGAGCATATTACTTGAAAATTACTTGATTTAAAATCTTGAAATTTTGCAAAGTTTTATTTTTTTTTTGTGAGTTTTCTGAATTAAAAATAAAAATTAAAAAAAAAAAAATTCAGCAGTGAGGTTATTTCAAAAATGGCGATTTTTTGTCATTTTACATAATGAATTTATTTTTCAAAACTGGAGGAAATTTATGGAAATCAGGTTGGTAGTATTGGCTTCTAAAATTATCTCATCTATGTTTTGTAGGTTATGTGTGAGAATTTGGTAAGTGCAATTTAATTGTTGAAAAGTGATTGTTCTTCATTTTTTAAACATGCCTCGTCATAGTGTTAGTGAAAGGGCTAACTGGCAGGCTGTTGGATTGTCCATGACAGGTAAAACTTTTAGAGAGATTGCTAGCTAACATTTTAAACATTAATAATAAAACGTGTTGAACAAACTTTAAAAAATTTAAAGAAACTGGTTCTGTTGTTGATAGGAAAAGCCTTGTAGGCCTAGAAAAACCAGCCCATGTAATGTCAGGATAATTATAAAAAAAAATGTGAAGCTAATTAGAGGGCAGGACTTAGCAAACTTGCCAGTGCAATGAGTTGTGAAGTTGGTGTTTCTGTTAGTATCCATACTGTTTTAAGACTTCTTGAGGCTGGTCTAGAATCTCGGTATGCACTACAAAAACCTCTGCTTACTAATGTTCATTGAATGAAGTGCTGGGAATGGTACAGAGAACACTCTGGATGGATGACAGAAGCTTGGCGTCATGTTGTTTTCTCTGTTGAAAATAGATTGAACTATTCCCAAAACGGAAAATCGCAGTCCACTGCACAAGAATTGAAAAGTTCTTGCTTCCTTGCATTGTCCCAGCTGTTCAACATGGAATTGACATCCTCACCCTGGTTTGGGGGTGCATTACCATTGAAGGTTCAGGAGAGCTGCATTCTATAGATGGCTGCATGACCTAAATAAAATACACTAATATGCTGGAGGAGGTGATGCTTCTGTCAGTAAATAATCTGTTTGGAGAAAACTTTTTATTCCAACAAGACAATGTACCATGTCACAAAGTGAAAGCGACAATGAAATTGTTAACCGACCATGATGTATAAGTTCTTCCATGGCCAACTATTCTCCAGATTTAAACCCAATTGAGAATCTCTGGGAACAGATGGCAGCAAAACTTCTCATTTGCAAGCCACTCAACAAGGCAGAACTTCGATTGAAGCTCCAAGAGATCTGGAAGTCCTTTACTAAGGAATACTGTTGCGCTCTGATTAATAAACAAGAGTTGAAGCATGCCGGAAGGCTAAGAATGATCCAACAAAGTATTAGTGTTATAAGAAATTAATTATTGATTGTAATACTTATCAAAATGAAAAGATTAATAAACAATATTGTATAAATGCTATTTTTTTTAATTTCTGAGTATTGTCCTTATACATTTGATAAGCATTGTATTTGATGCAAGATGTACACTATAGAGTAAGTGAAATTGTCTCTACACAATTCTGAAAATTCAATTCTTAAAACTAGTGTTTATATTTCAAGCCATTAATTTATAATTATATGTTATTACTTGGGAAACTGTAATAAAACTCAAATTATATGACTGTTTTCATTTATACCAACAATTACAAGATCATAATTTATTTAATATTTTAATTAAATTATAATATACACCAAGCTTATGTATAATAAGTCTTTAAAAGAATAAGACTTATCTGTATAATAAATATTTTGCTTATAACTATCAACTTAATAGCTTATTTACATTAAACTTATTACCTAAGTATGTCTAAATGAATATAATTAATAAGTTGAATTAATACAATTATCTAACATTGAATAAGAATTTATTATAAAAACTTTGAATACTATTAAGAAACAATTTTATTAAATCATAAAGTAGTCTGTTAAATAATGTACACTTTACAAATGGATCAATCTCAAATTTCACTCTTCTTCACCTTAACTTTTAACAATTTCTTTTGTCCAGTCCAGTTCTTTAATGAGCAAATAATAAGCACAATGAATGTTAGTCATTTTAATTAATAAATAAAATTCTTCTATACATATAAAAACTGATAGGATTTTAATTTCTTTGACCAAGTTAGTACAAGTAGTTCTGATACAAATATTTAAAAACGTAACTATTCCAAAATTTACCAGTATTCTTTGGTAATTTAGAATCTATACTGTAATCTTTTAAAAATATAATTAACTTATTATTCATTTAAAATAAAAAACATGAATGGAAAATTTTCCATAAACCCTACATATGTAATTGTTTGGCTTCCTAAATCAATGCCGTAATTTTCTGTTATTCATGAAAAAAACTGCTGTCACAGGAATGAGAACAAAAACATGAAACAGTACACTTCACATAATACCATTATCAAATTAATGCGTAGTAAAAAATGTTGATATGACATTACTTTTACCTTTAGTACATTTCATGAAAATTTATTTACAAAAATTACATGAAATATTTCACAAACATTTTTATTTTAAACAATTGCTTTAACATTTTAAAGAAAGTCTAAAATAATTCTCAAGAGAAAAAATTTGTTGCTTCCAAAGAAATCAAAATTAATTCTTTTTTGGAAGAAAGCAAGCAATCCATAATTTTGATTTTTTACATATTTTAAACTAAAAAGTCTCAAATAGAAAATCTGAATAAAATCATTACTTTTTAAATTTATATTCAATCAAATCTTTTATGTTAAAAAATTCAATCATCTTTTAAGTGAAAAAATAAATTATACTTCAACAAACTCCATTGTTAAAAGACAATTTTAAAGACATTATCATTATTTAGATTTGGTTAGTTATGATGTAATAATGCATGATCTAATGAAATATATTTAAATGAAAGTTCAACTTCTGGTAAAAAAAATATTAAATGATCTTATATTCCAAAGAGCATTAGCAGCTAACTCTAAGTAACAGTTTCTTTACATTGTACCTCTGTGCTCTTATCTTCTTTTTACACGGATGCAAATTCCTCATCTTGATAGTTCTTGAAAGTCTTATTTTTAAAAAAATATACACAGATTTTTTGTAAGCCTATTTTAATAAAAAAAAAGTAAAATTAAAAAATTGTAAGCACACTTTTTTATTGAGAAATAGAACTGGATTACAAAAAAAAAAAAAAACCCATATCAAAACTAAAAATTACTATTTTATTTTAGTAACTGGCTTTCTGGAGCCAAAACTTCTGTCTGATTAAGTTAAATTTAAACTATGTGCAGACTTTTGCACTGTATGCTGAGCTTCCATCCTGTAAGGACTAAATAAATAAAATACATCATATTTCAATAGAATTTACAAGCTAATACATTCAAAACTATTACGCCACAAATCAATCATTAATGCCTAAACATAAGAAAATTAGGCAATGAAATCCTAACTGCTTTCCAGAAAAATAGCATAAAAGGGAACAGATTAGGAGAGCAAATCTGTAAATTATTTACATTATTACTCTACCATTTGTTAACTCTTGTTTATAACAACCAGTTTATACTCAACAAGTTTATTTATTTATCCAAAATTTTTTCCTGCTTTCCCGATGACTTTATATTTACAATCATTAAAATACTACTTTTAATTAATATATTTTACAATGATAATTTTAGAAAAAATAACAGAAAATTGATTAATTTTATGTTGTTATATAGAATATAACCACAAATAACATGTATGTAGTTAACAAATAAGCTATTACAGATTATATACAAAATATTCAATATGTTATCTTAACATAGCTAAAAAAACCATTTTTTTTTAAATCTGGCAGTAACATAAAAATTCTGTGATAACATTTTCCCTAATTCACATTGTACCTGTATCTGTCATCAGTAATTATAATTATGTTAGAGCACATTCTAAATCAATACTTAAGTAAACATTTACACACTTTTTTACATTAATTCTTTGTAAATTTAAATTATAAAAAATAAATAGGTAACTTTAAAATTTAATAATAACTAAACAACATTGTTAACAAAAATTATTTCACTTTGACAAGATAAAAATATTAACTATTGTGCAAGTAAACAGGCAAATAAAAATATTTAGTAAATATTAGATTATAATAATTCTGTTTACCTTCAATCGCACCATAGGAATTGACACGATTCTTTATGTATTTCTCTTTACTGGAATTACTACAATCTGATTCAGCATAATCTCCATTGATTGAATCAGTTAATTCTCCATCTTCAAAGTCATTCTGAAAAAGAAAAAAGGAATGCAACAGGCTAAAATATTTATGAATTTTTCTGAGCCTTGTTTTCATCAATAAATAAATATACATTATACAACAACATTCTATCTATTCCAATGTATTAATCAGTTGGAATACTGACAAGACTTTCCAAAATATCTGTTCAATAAAAATATGCTCTTTGAATTTTTAAAACGCATTGAAAAGTGCATTGAACACAACGGTGGCATTTATGAAAGTTATTAAACCACATGAAATACTACTTGTAAGCAGCATTTTATCATTATCATAAAAAAACACTAAGTATTCTTTCTTCCTCCAGTTATTTTCTACTGTACATAACGAAAAATTTTTTTCAATCTGTTAAAAATTAATCTGTTTTGTTGTTAATAAGAGTTGACATGTTTAAAATTTTGTTTTTTGTTGACATTATTTACATCAATCTTCTTATAATTAAATTGTCTACAATTTATGTTTAAAAAATGTATGATATATTGCCAATTTAACAACGTTATTATATGTCAATCGTAAAAAAATGTGTTTTTGATCCTATTTTTGGTGTTTTACATGGGATATCTTAGAAACTAAGAGAGATACAGTTCTGGGACCTATTTTTTTCGATTTCCCAGCTCAAAAACTATAAGAAATAATTGAATTTGCCCCTTAATTGACCTTCCCAGAATTTCAGAAAGCCTTAATTTACCAGGAGGAACTGAAACTCGGGTGAAATCTTTCACCCTAAATAACTTGTTATGAAGCGTTTTTGGACCTTTGTTTATGTGAACTTTTTTCTTATTTTTAACCTCTAGAATGAGTTGTCAAAGTATTGCCTTATCCTCCTGAATCATCCTGTATACAATACTTACTATAAAACATAAATATATAATTTACGTTATTTATGGAGTAAGTAGCATGGTTTATGTGAAGTTAAGTTATGGTTAAAGTCCTCTGTAGTACGAGTGGTAGCGTCTTGGCCTTTCATCCGGAGGTCCCGGGTTCGAATCCCAGTCAGGCATGGCATTTTTCACACATACAATTCATTCATCTTATCCTCTGAAGATATACCTTAACAGTGGTTCCAAAGGTTAAAAAAAAAAAAAAGTTATGGTTAACGTTAGGTTAGGTTAAAGCTAATTTATAAACTAATTTACTGCAGAAATTACAATACATGAAGCTTTGATTGAGACATTGCATGTGACTAACAGGTTGTATAGCTTCCCTGGACCTAAAACATGTAATGTATGTGATCTGTGTGTTCAAGATACATAAAAGGAAACATGAAGTTGGCCAGGTGGCCATGAAAGACTGGGTCTTTTGGTAGGTTTCAATAAATCAGCTTTAACTGCCAGAGAATTGCTCCTGGTTATATCCAATCATCATGTGAAGCTGCATACCAGTTACTTTTTGTATCTGCATGTATGTTAATTTGGGAAAATGTTATTTGAAAGTTGTTATGAATAAGCGGGTATCAACAGATATGGTCATTTAGCCAGTGGAAATTGTTAGTATATGAAAAGATGCCATGCCTGAATGGATTTGAACCTGGGAGATCTGCATGATTTGCCGAGATGCTACCTACTCAGCCACAGAGGTTGGCAGTTTAAAGCTGAATAAGATGATGAAGAAGGAATCAAATTAAGTATACCTGTAAAATCATTTGTGAATTTAGAAGAATGGAAGAGTCAATATTTAATTATAAAGTAAATATTTCTGTGGTAGAGCTAATAAATAAATAATAGATAGCTATGAAAATGATGTTTTTAATTGCCATTAACACAGTATCTTGTTATATACATTAGGCAACAAACGTTCCACATTTGAATGAGAGCAAAGAAAATACAATAATTTCACATAATTACATGAATTTTGAGTACTGCATCAATAGTAATCTTCACTTTTCACCTTTAATAATATCCATAAATTATTTATATACAATTATGAAAATATTAAAACAAAAAAATCTGAAAATAAAAGGTGGGGCAGTAATTAAATACGATTATCCTACACTCTGATCCTGATCAATCTGGATCAAAAACGATAATCATTTTTGTTTTAAGCTTAAAACTTTTTTTCTTGTTCTCAGGCATTACGATTTCCTACATTAATCAGCACTGGGTTGTTTTAGAATTTTCAAATAAACATTATGTTCAGTACATTCTGTCCTACAAATCAAAGCCCCCCTATTTACCTACTAATAAGACTTTTTTCATGTACGCTTTGTAGTCCAAAGTTATATCAAATATGAATGAACAAAATTAAATTTTTGTAAGGTAATTTTTCTAACAAGAAACAGGATATCAGCCTCTATATTTTCTGTGCTTTTATATATAAGAATATAGTATTGGTGAGTAGCTTATTCTTTAAAGATTACACGCTTTTAGAAACTGATTTTTTTCGCTAGTTTTTCAATGCAATATCTCTGCTGGGGAGGATAAAATAATGACACAAACAAAAGGTCTCTATGGTATCAAACTTCAGTATAACTTTCAACTTTGAGATTCAACTCAAAGTATAACAAAATTATGAATTTAAGGAAAAATGATTGATTTCCATAATCAGGATTAGCTGGCATAACAGTGTAATTAAATTATTTACACATATATCAAACTAAGCTAACAATTATAGGATACGCATTAAATTAACCTGCTGGATTAGCCAAGTGGCAAAACTTGTCATTGCAAAACCAGTTGATTTTCTAATCTGAGAGTTCTAAAGTTCGAGCCATTGTAAAGATAGTTGCTTTTATATGGATTTGAATGCTAACTATGGATACCACTGTTCTTTGGTTTTTTTAACCCCGGAACCACCGTTAAGTTATATCTTCAGAGGATGAGATGAATGAATTGTATCATGTATGAAAAATGCCATGCCAGACCGGGATTTGAACCCGGGACCTCCGGATGAAAGGCCGAGACGCTACCACTCACGTTACGGAGGCCGGCAGTGTTTTTTGGTGGTTGGGTTTCAATTAATCACATGTCTCTGGAGTGGTCAGCATGAAGACTACACATTTACTGGTAAATTTACACACCAAACTATGCACAGATGCCTTGGCATCTCTGCAGAGCACTGTTGATATCACGTCACTGTGTTGTTACTCTATAACCTGGTATAGATAAATTGTGTGTATGGTAAATAAATAACGTGTGACAATTGTGTGTGGTAAATATGCTTGGAATAATATATAATGCTAAATTTAAAGGCTGTAATGAAATAAAAAATCTATATCATTCATCATATTTAAGTTTAACAATCAATATTTCAAAAAAATCGTTTGATTTTACAAATGTCCTCATTTACGTTCTGTTTTCTTTCACCCATTGTTTAGATTCCATATCGTCTAGCATTGAGTCTTCTTCAGATACTTCATACATGTCAACCAAGGCCTGTTTGCCTGGATATTCTTGACATTTTCTCATCATCATACAATCATAATTATCTGTTTCCATACAACTTCCAAAAAATCTTTATATCAGTTTTAAGATTGGCACCTCCAGTCATCAACTTTACATTCTGGTGATATACACATTATGAGTACCAGATGCCCCCGCAACAACACACCATTATATTTTGATTATAACTCACAGAACAACTGATGACATCTACATTCAAAAAATCAATGATCTGGTACATGCAAATCACTGATTGACTGCCAGAGAACATGCAGAAGAATTATCATCTCAACTGGATCACGCCATGACATTTTGATTGAAAAATCATGCATCAAATTGCAACAAAGTTTGTTCTTTATTTGATGACCGAAGAGTAAAAACATCAAGTGGATGTTGTTAGCAACTTCTTGAAAAAGCCACTGACAATGAAAAATTCATGCAAAAGATCACAACTACAGATGAAAGCTGGGTTTACTGCTAAGACATTGAGACAAAAATTTGATCATCACAATGGATTGGCAAAGGATCTTCACACCCCAAGAAAGCAGGTCAGTCTCAATTCAATGTTGAAATGATGTCTCTATTTTTTCGATTTTAAAGTAATTATGTATTTTGAATTTTTGCCTCAAGGTGAAAAAGTGAACCATGGTTACTATCAAGGCGTTTTATAAAGGTTATGTGAAAAAATCTGCAAAGAGACCAGAGTTATGCTGAGACAGCTCATGGTTCCTTCATCACAATGCGCTCGCACAATCAGGTTTGTCAATTTTGTGCCAAAAATCAGATGGCTGTGTTGCTTGGCTTCCCTACTCGCCAGACCTGGTTTCTAATGATTTTTTCTTATTTCCTTAGAGTCGCCGTGCTCTAAGGATGCAAAGAGGACCCCAAATGGGAAGGATAGCAGGCAGGGGTATCTGCTGCCACGACACCAAGGGCTGACTGATGTTATGCCGAAAGGCTATTCCGGTGCCCCTGGGAGGGGAAGGAGGAGGTATTTTTAGTGGGTGAGAGCCCCACACTGTCATCTGTGTGGGCAGATTTCGGCTGGTAGTTTTTTTCCTCCTCCTACGAAAAAAAAAAAAAAAAATAATTGCAATAATTACTGTATTTATTATTTAAATACTCAAAAGATTACTGTGTTTAAATAGTCAAGGATAACGAGCAAAGCAAGCATAGGTTTAGTTTGGTTAAATTATATCTGTAAAATAAATAAACATAAATGTTTTAAAAATGCTAATATAATGGTTATACTGGGTGATATTAAATAAATTATGTAAGTACCCAACTGGTTAAAGAGAAAGGATAATTATGAAAATTTAATAGTTTTAAGGGAAGGACCAGTAACCTAGTCAATAATGTCAGATAATAAATTGTTTATGTAATTCAAAATAAATTATATTAAAATTTCCTTTTTTTTTTAACTAAATGATATGCATTGTAATACAATGATACAAATACAAATACATTGTAATGATAATACAATGCATACAAAAATGAAATACAATGGGCAACATATCACATTAAAAAATATATATATATAAAATCACATCTCAATGTAATATCACGTTAAAAAATATATATACATAAAATCACATCACAACAAAAAAAGAAAACTTACCGAATTCACTGATCGTAATGATCTACGACTAGGAAGAAGATCATCGCTGCTTTCTACTCTTTTCTTCTTTTTAACTGACACTGGTCTCCTTATAAATGGATTTTGTGGCTTAAATGCAGGTGGTTTCCAGTCCTAAAATCAATATGTACATACATAAATAATAATAATAATAAATTTAAATAAATAAGAAATGAGGAATTGAATAATGTCATTACATCAATGATGCAGCTATGGAAAGAAAAGGGCCAGCAAAATCATCCTTGCATAAAAAAAAAAGTTTATGTTGGAATTATATAGTGGAGGAAAGTTATAATCTGTTAAACATGTAAAATAATAAAATAAAAATGGAGTACAACAGGAGGAAAACTGGAATCATTACAGCTAAAGCGACAAAAAAAAAAACATTTTCCTAACCGACATCTTGTTTATCTAAATGAGTTAATCTAGCACAAGTAGAAGGATTTGACAGACAGTGAAACTATGTATCTTAATGGCTGTGATGCATGTATGTGAAACATAAAGTACCACATATATCAAGCAAAGGTATGCTTTTTCTTTCATACCGCTTGTTCCTATGGTTAATAAAATGAAAGTGCCGCTTGTAAAGGATTGAACATTATCGGTACTTCAGTACCATGATGACATGCAATACCACATTTAGCTCAGTGAAATCAGCAAAGTATCATTTCCCTATCCACTTTTCTTAGTACATACTCCCAGGTTAGAGATGCTATAAGGATTCTTTATATTCATACTAAACTCTAAAGAAACCTAATTTGGAGATTTTGGATGATGTACTTTGGTACTGATTTATCCATCGTTAGTGGTCATGTTAATACAACGGAAAACAATATCTCTTTAAATTGTAAACTTGATGAATATAAAAAACTTAACTGCTTGTACTGGTTGGCAAACAAGATAGAAAAAATGCTATGGAGTCTGTGTGTAAGGTATTTTTGGTGAAATATTGCTGGAAGTAAATCAAAATGAAAAATTTCACACAACTTAAATTGTATACAGCTGGATAGAAACTGGCTATAATATTTAAATATTTTCAAAATACAATATATGCATATTACTGACATGAATAAATTTTTATTAAATTACTAAATAAATAATTAATAAAACAAAACAAAGCTATAATGGTTTTAACCAATGTTTTGCTTATCTTAGTTCCTGTCTATCATAATTAGGTCAGTTAAGGAGTCCATGAAATTTAGGAAAGACAATACACAACATAAGAGGAAAATTTACACAGGAAAATTAAGAAGACGCTGTTTATAAGAATAAGATATCTTTACTAACTACTTTGTTCTTTACTACATGTGATTACCCATTCATTAATGTGATGACACAGCATAACTGAAACCTACTTAAAAAAACAGTAAGGTAATATATAGAAAGATAGGAAAAGGTGCTTATGCATTAATTTATGAGCACTTGCTTTTTCCTTAAAGTATACTGCACGACTGTTTCCATAAGCAATATTTATAATCAAATTATTTTCTGATATTTATTAACATTATTAACCGCCTGACTGACACGGTCGGAAATGTTTAGTATCTCTATGAAACAGCTATATCTGACTGACACATCATTGCACTGTTTATTCCATAATTTTGGATTCCCCACAAACTTCTGATGTTTTGTGTATGTTGAACAATTATTTCTCAGTCTCCAATTTTGATTTTGGAATGAAATGTTGAAATCCAGCTATTTATTTTTTTTGAGTACAATAAACTTCTTAAAATCTAAATATGTGTGAGCTCTCATTAATGTTAGTTTTGATGGCATGCAATCACTGCCTCAAAAAAGATAGGCTGGGGATAATTTTCAGAAAGGAATTGTTGGCAAATTTACACAATACCTGCAGCTTAGGAAAAATATAAAAAATTAATAACTACATTAATTAAAGATAAATAAGTAAATATTATTAGAGTAAAAAAGATAGATGTAATTTAGTTGCACACTATGATTTGGGTTGTAGCACACAAGAATGTTTTCATTTACAATAAGAATCTATACAAGTACAGACAGGTACGTAGTAAGTAGACAAATGTTTTACAGAAGTATTATATAACATACATCTCCAGTTAAGCAGGTAAATTCTTGGGAAAATGTTCTTTCTGTGAATTTAATTCTAGTATAATTAAATGTTTTACAGAAATTTTAATTGGATGATGGTCGGTTTAAGATCTATTGATTAAGTTGCTAAGATACACTAACCAAATCCATAGGGTATTTACTTTGGGGTTCGTAAAAACAAATAACTGGGCGTTCATTTCTTCAATCTAAATATATATATAACTAAGAAAGATTTTGGCAGAATCTGTGGGAAGGAAAATTGATTGTTTATGAAATAATGAACATGTAGCAAGACAAAAATCAGATTTTCCAATCTTAACACAAATGGGACCAGGAGATACAAACAAGAAAGTAAAGAAACTTGTTTAAAATAAAGTAGTACTAAAAGCCTGATATTGATGCATATGATGCTATTCTGCAAGTGCAGCAAAAACATTTTATTACATCTGAATTCAACAATGAGGTATGGATTTTGAAAAGTATAAAATTTCTTTTAATTAATGAATTCATGTAAGTAAAATTTTTATAACACACAGTTCAATGTTTTCAATCAAAGTCTGACAAATTAACTTTTAATTAAATTTTCAAGGTTTGACCACAAAAATATCTCATCAAAGCATAAAACATTAATTTAAAAGTAAAATTTATCCTATAATCATCTCACTACATAATTCAATCATCAGGACTTGATTTTTCTAGCTTCTCTTAATAGTATACTGTTGCTAAATCAAATCTACACCTAAAATTAAACTACACAATTAACCCTACTTACAATGGTTGCTCCAGAAAAATAAAATAAGGTATGGAAGTGATAACATCTGTTTTTAACAACACGGTAATATTTGGTATGAGACAGTGGTCTATACAGATTGAAGAAATGCTGGAAATACAGTAGAAGCGGTGGGATCAGGGGAATAAAAGCCAATGGACCCACCGCCTCATTAACAATATAGGAAGTTGGCTATGACGGAAATGTGGCTCTCTGGGTTATAAGCTCAAGCAGTTCCTGATGGGCCATAGTGGCTTCCATTCGTATTTGTTTCTTCTTTTGGGCTAGACCAATCAGACACGTGCCCAAGTTGTGATGTAGAAAAGTCCCACTCCAGGTGTTTTTTGCAAGCTGAAGGTTTGGCGATCTTCGTAAAGAATTGATGCAGAAGCTAGGTTGTATTGATGTGATTACACCAACATTACATTACATACCAGAAATTAAAAATCACACAATAGAAGTAATTAAGGTATTCGTTCTTAAAAAAAGCTTTCTACACTTTTAAGAAAAGAAAAGGTGTAATAAAAAACTTTTATTATCCCTAACCACCTCTTAACGAAACTTGAAATGTAATGACTTCCAATGTTACCAAAAGTTTTGGGCTTCCCTGCCTCCATGAGCCTCTAAATCCCAGCTCCCTTAATTAATAATGAATGATATGTTCATATTCCAGATGTTCTTTTTCAAAACTTGTTTCACCTTCAGGCAAAATTAAAAACTACATAAAATAAAATTCAGACCTTCTTGCATCCTGAAAGTCTCACCCATATTTTTCTTCAATAAAAAAAAAAAGTGTGATATCAACAGTTTTTTCAAAACATGTTTTATCTTCAGAAATAAATTAAAAAATATATTTTTCAAAAATTACATTCTGAAGAGGAGCTAATAAGAATTAAAATTATATCTTTATACGTAATTCTGATTGTCGTGGTTTGGTTATATGTAAATATGGAAAACAAAGTTGAACCAATTTTGTTGAAAAAGCAAGAAACATCATAAATGAAA
Source organism: Zanna intricata (assembly GCA_010016005.3). Taxonomy (NCBI): domain Eukaryota; kingdom Metazoa; phylum Arthropoda; class Insecta; order Hemiptera; family Fulgoridae; genus Zanna; species Zanna intricata. The sequence goes on from JAAAKQ030096532.1 coordinate 45,095, forward strand.
ATGATAATTCTGTATGTAATTTCTACTGAAAGGAACAATTTATTTTTAATTTCAAATAAGTTTAATGAAAGAAATGAAAATAAAATCTTTAGAAATAGTATAAGTTGCATTAAGGCTGTTCGAGATGATTTTTGATAATAGACTTTTTTTTTAACACAGTTAAATAATAATACAACAGAATTGTAATGATTTGTTTTTCTATATGTTAGGCAAACAAAAGATTCTACGTAAGGTTATGTAGGCGCTTCTAGTTTTCCTTTTTCCTTTTCCAAAACGAAAAAAACCAAAACAAAATCATTCTTCACTTTACTAATTCTGCAGAATGCAAAGTGAAAAATACTTTCAAAAAAACAGGCCATTTGGGCTTCTTGCCTTATAGGTCCTTTCAGATTCCTTAATAAAAGAACTTTAAGTAATTTATATTAAAAGGTTTTTTCTTTAAATGTTTTGCCACAATGAGTAAAAACACATAATTGTATACAAAATGTTCAAGTTTCTTTATTCCCCATTGGCCTTACCTCTGCCCATCATCACATATATAACTAAAAAATTAAAGTATTACCATATCTGAACATTTCTTTTTCAAGATGTGATCTACCTTCAAATAATATTAAAATCTTTTAGTAAAAAAAGGAATTCTTTGTCTCAAAAGGATTCCTATTGCCCAACCCCTCATTAACAAAAATTTTCATATTGCAATACAAGAATTATTCTTTTATTAACAAAATATTGTTTTGTGTTGCCTACTCAGGCATATATGTTTTATGAGATAATACATTTTTTTCCAGGAACAATATTTACAGTCTCCACCAATGATGGTAATATATTAACATTACTCATCAGGTCCTCTTGGAGTTAACAGTTGCTATTCTAGTTCCTATTGCAATTTCAAAGGAAGATGATTTATTTTATACATACTAGTGTAAAAATATTAATAATTAAAAATGTAAAGCAAACTGAATTTAGTCTAATGAAAAGTGATCTCTAACATTATAGATTTATAATAATGATGAAATATAATTCTTAAGTGACAAAATGTAATTTTTAACACCATTAAAATCATATGGTATTTCAGCTTTATTTATCAGATCATATGAAGCAAGCAATACACAAAACAATGAAAATTATTTTGTTATTATTTTATTTTGTTAATCAGTTCATAAAATAAACAGTATCAATTATATATATAATTCACTGATCAAAATCAGAAAATGTAATAACATTACAATTTCAAAAAAAAAAAAAAAGAAAAGAAAAAACTTACTTGCATCATATACTAATATGAAGATGCATTATTATATTATCTATCTGATTAGAACTTGAAATTATGATTAAAAAAAATATTTATCAGCTAATAAATATTAAACATTTAAATAATTCAAATTACACAACATGAATAACTGAATTTAATTACTTGTACATAATATTACTTGATACAGTCATGATCAAACACACAGATAAAATGTCAGTTTTTTGTTTAATACAAAACATTTAATTGACATTATTCAATTAATAAAAAAAATTTAATCGACTACATTCAATTAATACAATAATTGTATTCACTATTGTCGGGGGAAAATAAACTGAAAATTGCAAAGTATGGTAATTTAAATAAATAGTTAAATATGAATAAGAATAAATAAATTAAAACTATAATGAAAAAAGAACATAAACAAATGGAAATACATAAAAATAAAACATGTTTTATTGTTTAAATGAATACAACAAATTACTTAAGATTAATGTAATTCCACATCTACATTTTCGTAAGACTACTCGCTTTCTATAAACATAAACTAACTTTTTATCCTAAGAATTAAAATAATCTTTTTTAAAAAAAAAAATGTTATAAGCTCTTTCTTTTCATTCAGTTGGTCATTATGTAAAATGATATAAGCTATCAATTTAAGGAAAGGCTAGGGTAGGTATATATTTTATTCATAACTCCACATCATCTTTACCACTTAATTTTATAATTAGGGCCTGTCTGCATTACAGCATAACCAACAAGAAAAAACCCAATGAAAATTGTCACCACTGAAATACATGAATATTATATTTAACAGCCAGCTTCTACTCCAGATCTGAAAGCATATTTTGAGGGAATATTCAGAAAGCATAGCATTATTAACAGGTGAGGAGAAAAAGAATAAATATTCATAAATTATTTTTTAAGAATACTACTATAGAACTAGCTATCTTAAAGTTGAACCATGTAATCAATATTTTTAACAAAAACATTTTTATTTTAATGAATCTTCATTACAGTATATCACTATATCATAAACTTTATACGATTTTAATTTACCTTTGAAATTAACAATACTCCTTAACAACTATACAGAAATTAATTCACCAAAATATAGTAAAATCAGCCATGGAGAAATTAAGCTGAAGCAATATGATGTGGAAGTTAACTTTTACAACAATGTGAAAAATAAATATTTGGAGTTCAAAATAAAAGAAACTAATAAATACTACACTAAACAGCCAAATGCTCAAAATACCCAATATTCATAATACAGCAAAGATAATTTAATATCTACACATAACCAAAGAACACAAGAAAACAGTACACTCCCCAAAACCTAAATATCCGTAATTACTCAACCTAGACACTTTCGCACACATTAAAATAAAAAAATTTGAATACCGTGATGAACAGTACTTACTTCAGGAAGCAATCCAAGCTGAAAAAGCATATGACGATTTTCTTCAATTCTCTTAAGTCGTAACTGCTCATATTCGCTTATTTCCGCCATCTTTGTAACCAAAAAACCACTTTCAGCACTGAAAAAGTAAGCTTGTTGAATATAAAAACGTCAATGAAAAATGAAACTGTAGTAAAATACAAATTATTTCATCAGAACCATACTGATAAATCTTTGAATATTATAGGATCTCACATTACACACATACACAAGAGGGTTTTACCCAAAACATTACCACAAGTAACAGCACAAACCATACACGCGTAATCAACCTTACGTAAAGAAATTGGCGCCAACATAATTTGACAAGTTAGTGTTTAGCACGTAATCACAAAAAATGTGAAATGTCAAAGTAGTAAAATATATATCTGTATTATAATGTAAAAATAAAACTAAAAATAGCTTTCCAAACGATCTTGTTAAGAAATCAAAAATTTCAGGGAGGTATTTATTAATCAATAATTTAAACCTACACCAAATAACTCAGTTCTATTTAATTTACAGTATTTGTGATGAATGTAAAACTAATCTGAAAAGAATTTTTTTCATTTAAATAATGGCATAAAGTTATTCCAAACGTGAATTATAGTGACTAAAGAAAAAAAGCAGTGTAACATGGCGGTTCGTTAAAGTAAGGTTTTTGTATATTGAAATTACAATTGAACACTTGAATTCACCGAAAGTTTATTTCAACTGAATCGCAAGTTTCATTCTCTGCTGAATATTTCTTGTGTGATTAACGTTTGAAATACAAAGATTAGTATGTCTGACAACAACAAACAAGTTACTTATGAGATGATCATTATACGCAATTTGTAATTGTCATGTGATCCGAATCAAGTATTATTTATGCAGTCGAAATCAATTAATGATTATAAATTATGATTATACTAGATAGGTGGCGGCCAGCTACCATTAGACGTACTCGCTCATTCTGGACATTATCGCTCGTTCTGGACATGTCCAGAACTTTTGGATGACCCAGTGGCTTACGGGTCATGGGGCCTTCAATAGCTACCTGTTTGTTAGAAGAAGGATGCTCTGGGCTGATTGTAAGAACTGTGGAGACGAAGATACAGTGGACATACTTTTTTTGTGTCATGAGATTGCTGGCAGATAGGTCGGTTGACGTGATTCAGTTTGTTATGTAGCAAGATTGGATGGAGGTTGTTTGCTAACTGATTCGGAGCAGCCCTACAAGCGAAGATGCAAAAACGAGTAAAATTTTTGAGAATGACTTAATTGTGGAAAAGTAACTGCTTACTTTTCCAGAGAGTAGAAAGTGTCCAGATAACCTGGACAAATAAGTTGTTAGGTGCCCTCAGGTATATTAAGCTTCTGTTGAAATGTCTAGGACTCCCTGACTAGACTTGTTCTGAGCTAGTCCTTTTTTTTTTTTTTTTTTAAGTAACCACAATTAAGTATATCAGCAGATGGATGAGATGAATGAATTTGTAGCGTGTGTGAAAAATGCCATGCCTGACCGGGATTCAAACTCGGGACCTCCAGATGAAAGGCCGAGACGCTACCACTCGGCCACGGAGGCCGGCCTCTGAGCTAGTCCTGTATGTACTGAAACATGCAAAATGTCAACAGGCGGGTATTGGGGCAACTATATTAAGGGAAGGGGTTTAGGTCACTGAGATCCTGACCCTACCATCTGTACGGATGGGCAGTGGATGGCATAGTTTTCCCCTGCTACAAGATTCTCCTACAAGAAAGAAGATATAAATTATTTTTCTGAATAAAAAGGATTGTTAGTAATTATTGAAGTAAAATATAAAAATATCTGTACTATTATGATATGTACTAATTATCTCTGTTGGAGTAGTCCATTATATTGCCGGTATTTGTGAAACCAAAATTACTAGTCCACAAAAATATCATATGTTGGTTGTAAAAAAACCATCAAAACATGTTTAGTGAAAAAGTCTCTGTCAGCTTTGTCTGAGGATAACAGCCTTGCAGAAGATAGTGAATTAAATTCTGGTGCATTAAGTTCAAAATATAAGAATATTAGATTTGTTGTTCTCTGAAGTAATCAGGAAGATGGAAGCCGGACCATAAGGTCTTGGCTTTCCTGATTAAGAAAGTTGTAATAGGTTCAGATGGTTCCCTGAAGAACACAAAGAATTGCAAGACTGAACAATTCTGATTGAAACTTTTAATGATGAACAGATTCAATCTCTGTTATGTCTCAATAATATGGATGGCATAAACAAATGCGGTGTGCCACATAACCCTAAATACCAGCCGGGAGTATTTTTTTGCCACGATCTTCCAGAGATGAACTTGATGGAAATAGCTGATTAGCTTTATACCCAGGAAGTTGTGGAGGTAAAAGGGAATAATGAAATGGCAGAGTGGAGTGAAAGAACCTACATCTTCCCTTTATTAACATTTAATCTTCTAGTATCCCAGAGAAGTAAAACTAGGTTACCTATTGGTTCGAGTATGATCTTTCATCCCTAATCCATGAAGATGTTTCCAGTGTCAGAAGTATGGTCATACTAAAACAACACATGTATGAATTCATTTAAAAGTTTTACCTGTACGGGCACCAGTAAATACAACTGGTAAGTATTGATATGCTTAATGAACCATTGATAATGTGCTTCCTGGAACCGCACCTTTTACAATAAGATGCAATATTACTCAGAGGCTATTTCTGTGAAAGATAAGTTTTGTTGATGATAGAGAAAGTGATGGAGTTGCTTTTTTTCATGTAAAATGAAGTGTCGACTACAAGGATACCACTAGCTACCCTCATTCTTGCTGTTGCTGTAAAGATCTCGGTCCCTTTCAAATTACATATCTGCAATTTGTACCTCTCGCAGGCTTACATGGTATTTAGATAGTCATATCTTTTATCTCCAGAACAGTGTGGTTTTTGCAAAGGAAGATCATCCATTCACCATTTAGTGTTGCTGGAAACAGGAATTCAAAACTGTTTTCTATGTTGGGAGCGCCTTGTTGCGATAGTCTTTGATATCAGGAAGACATATGACAAGCCTGGGGACATGGTATTCTAAACACCCTTAAAGAATGGGAAGTCAAGCACACTATTTGCTTTTATTAAGTGATTCTTAAACGACTGAACTTTCCGTGTTGGTGCTGGAAATTTTTTATCATGCAGCACCACCTTGAAGAATGTCTCAAGGAAGTGTATTAAGTGCCACCTTGTTTGCTATAGCCATCAACAGTACTACTATATGTGTGCAGCCAAATGTTTCATGTTCTTTATCTTTTTGATGATTTTGCTATGTATATTGCGTCCCGTTCAATAGCTACAGCAGAGGGACTACTGCAAAACACTATATCTTGCCTCGAAACTTAGTCTATGGTTACCAGCTTCACCTTTCCACCTGAGGAAAGAAAATGTACAGTCTTTTCTTGCCTGCGAGGCCTTTATACCGCTAATTTTTCTCTGAGGAGAAGTAATTTCTATTTCTCCTGATTTAAGTTTTTAGGTTTATTCTTTAATAGCCATCTTACATGGGTCAAATACATCAAAGAATTGAAAACGAATTGTTCCAAACTTCTGGATATGCTAGGAGTCCTTAGGAATATCAGTTGGGGAGCTAATCGGTCATGTATGTTGGATTTCTATTGTTCTTTAGTTCTTTCCAATTTAGATTATGGTTGGGTTGCCTACTTTTCAGTGCATCATACCACGTTGAAGATGTTAGATGCTGTACATCATGATTTTCTTTGTCTTGCTACAGGTGCTTTTAGATCAAGCCCCCTGTGCAAGCATACTTGAGAATGTGGTGAACCATCCCTTTGGAATAGATACGACCAGTTTCTAACATCTTACTTTGCCCGTCTTTGAGAGCAACTAAATCACCCAGCTTTTAACGCAGTCCCTGCAAATTCTAATTTACAAAGGTATGAAGACTATCCACATTACACTGCATTGGTGTTCATTTGTGGCATTTATTACACCTTATAAATGTTGACTCGCCTTCTATTTTTCCAACTTATCCCTTTTCATATCCTCTGTGGAGAATCAAACTTATAAATTTTATGTTTAATCTTATGATGTATAATAAAGAATCAACTCCACCTATTGAGTGAAACTTTCCACTTTCAGGGAAAGTTTTATCCTATTCTCTTCAGGACAAACCCAGATTCAATAATATACACAGATGGATTGAAACAGAATGTTAATATTGGATGCACATTTTTTGTTAATGGCAGGACTTATATGTTTGGTCTACCAAATATTATAAATGTATTTACTGCAGAATTGTACGCTGTCAATAAGGGTTTGAATATTGTTAACTTAGAATACTGCCACCTTATTTGCAGTGACTCGTGAAGTGTTCTCCAAGCTTTAGAAGATTTATATTCTCATTACTGAAATCTATAATACAATTGCTGAGTTGAACCACTACAACACACAAGTGAGTTTCTGGTGGATCCTAGCAATGTGAGAATTCTAGGTAATGAACATGCAGATCCGCTGCTAAAGGTGGATGTAGTCAACCATCCTTCACTGCTCTCATTACCACATCAGACTTTATTAATTGTGTAAAACGATAACTTTTATTTATTATAATATCTTTATTAATTCACGCAAAATGGCAAGGTGACTTGACTGCTACAGTAGATAACAAACTTTGATTTATCGAAGATACTGTGTTGCAATGGGCCTTCTCATGCAGGAAAGTTTACGAAGAAGAAGTGATCTTCTGCTGATTGCGATTGAGACATACAAGAATTACTTACAGGTTTTTGAGTTCAGGAGAAGATGCTTAATTATGCACACAATGTGACAGCCACATTCTTGTTCATTGTGTAAGTTACATGGCCTTGCGTCTTATATATAACTGTCCAGAAACATTAGATAAATCCTGGGCTACATTAAGAAATTTTAGACTGAGTCTTGTTATTTTTTAAGGTCATCTATTTATACTTGGATACTTAATTTACTGTAGTGTATATCAGGGCTCTTCATGCTTAATTGTCATGTTTAGCAGTTGGAAGTTTTATTATTCTAATTAAGACATAAAATGTAATATCTGTGTAATACAACAAATGTGTTGTCTTTAAGCAATGATAACATTGAAGCATTTTTTGCCCAGAAAAAACAAAAAAAAAAAATGATTGTAAACTGGATTCTTTACTCAATTAATGATTTTGCTTAACAAGGAATTTCAAAAGAGCAGTCTGTATCCAAATCCTAAATATTGACTCTTGAGAAGTAAAGATAAAATACCAATGGATAAATTATGTTTAATAAAACTGATTCCTCTAGAAAATCATAGCTAAAAAATAATCGGTGCAATTTCATAGTGTAATGTTGGCACTTTTTGGTAACTAGAGTGATTATGTTGCTGATGGTATACAATTTGAAGAGAAAAGGATTTTGGATTAAACATGAGAATAAAAAATTGAACTGGAGTGAGACAGTGAAATTGTAACAGTATAGTAAAAGATAATAAATTTAAAACAGAGGACAATGTTGAGAAGGTAAAAAAGTAGGGGATGAATTTTGAAGTTTTTTGGGATGAAAATTCTTCATCAGGGAGAGTTTGATTTATGTTGTACATTAGTAATAACTAATTACACTTGTTACATTGATACTTATACTACGGTAGACAACTGATTTGTTATCATTCACTTTAATGATCCTTTAATCTAAAAAAATTAGTTACTGGTGATCACACAGAAAAGAACGGTATCAATTGTCATCTACATGTCCTTGCAATAGTTATATAACATTTCATTACTTTCCTTAACCAAAAACTCAATCTTACATGAGTTAAATAATCTTGAACTGCACATTTTACTTACCTCTGCATTTTCTCTATATCTTAAATTTTTAAAAATTATACAAACATTTTTTTTCAACATGAATGTAGTTTTACAGTGACAATTTATGATTGTATTGTATTTTATCTCAAAATTTTATTTGAAGATTTCTGTTATTGTGCTTTTTTGTTGTACTGTGTGATCCAATTATTATTGTATAGTTTTGTATTACTTTATTTTGGCTGTAATTATTTCATTTTGCTGAATAATTGCTATAATTAGTAAAATTAACATATCCTCTTAGGAAAAAAGGCCTTTATCTTTCTTTTTTTGTTTAGCTTCCGGAACCATGGTAAGGTAATTACTTCAGAGAATGAACGTGGATGATATCTATGAATGAAAATGAAATCTATACAGTTTCAGGTTAACCATTCCTGAGATGTTTGGTTAATCGAAACCCAACTACCAAGGAACACCAGTATCCATAATTTAGTACTCAAATTTCTATAAAAGTAACTCCTTTACTAGGATTTGAATCTTGGAACTCTCGACTTTGAAGTCGGCTGATTTGTGATGATGATCACCACTAGACCAACCTGGTGGTCAGGGAAAAAACCAGAATGTCTTAACCTGAAATAGATCAGGCATGAAAGTAAAATAAGTTTAAAATGGGCGTTATTATAATAAACTGCAAATTACATTATAAGAAGTATGGACAAGAACTGGAAAGAATTAAGAAATATTAGTGTTACAATGAATAAAATAATAATTCCTGATAAAAATGTCACATCAGGAGTAAAAGCAAGTTTTCAAAGGATGAGTTAATTCAACCAAATTCAATGAGCTCAAACATATCTCTTTGTAATATTTTTTAAAAAGACAATTTTAATATTTTAGATGTTAAAGCAACAGTAATGTGAAATGGTAGAAGAAATATGGCTTGTTATCCACTGGATGGTTTGTTAACTATCCAACTTTAAATATCACTAAAATCATTACATTGTGCTTCTCAGGTAGACAATATTGCTAATCATGCAATGGATAACTATAGTTTTTCTGTCGCTCATAAAGCAAAATTTCTGAGTGTTTTATTAAATGACAAATTCTCTTGAGATGATCAAAGCAATCACCAATTTATTTAAAAATATAATTGTATTTTCTTTTATTGAAAAATATTACTTTATTGATGAATTTTTAAATAACATTAATTACAAAATAAAAAAAAGAAACAAATTTTCTGCTAATTGTTTAACATGTGTATAATTTACACAAATTATTAACGTCTTAAGAATTGAGAATTATTTCTGGATTTAATATAACTTCTTATATTATTTCATATTTATATTTTAAATAATTAATATAAATTTAATTACATCTATTTTTAAATTTAAAATTAATTTATTTTGTGATGCTGCTTTGATAAAGAATATACCACTGTATACCCTTGTATCCAGGAAAATACTGAAGCAGGTCTTTTTTCTATCTGTGAAAAACATGTACATGATTTATATCCTACACGATTTATATTTTATACTGAAAAAATAAAAAGATTTATTTTTCAGCAATAAATGGTTTAATCAATATAGAAAACAAATTCAAGTACATAACATTGAAATAATACATGAAGTTGCCAGTGGAGTCGTTTATTATACTGAAGACTAACCCAACACAGTAGCTGATTAATAGAGGAATGTTCAGCTTGCTTAACATTCATTGGTAATGAAATATGCCCTCATTAGAAACCAATGCCTGGACACATGTAACCAAAAATGAAAAAGTTATATCTAATTTTAAGCCCATGGCAGATCTTGTAACTAACATTTTACATAATACTGAATCTGTTTACAGTAGAATACCCAAAAATATGTCTATATTATAAAAAATTGATTTTTAAAGCAATTTAATTAAGATATTTCAGACAGTAGAATAAACTACAGGCTATATTTAGAATAACAAAGTTTAATTTTTTATTTGTCGTACACATACCTTATTATTTAATTTATGTCATTCATATGTTAATCTGATTAAAATTTTAATATAAAGACTAAATATTGACAGTATTCTGATAGTATTTTAAAAGAAGTCAGATGCAATTGTGATCCCCTTACAAATTTAATAGTTGACTCATTCAGCAACAGAATATTATTCCTTAACCGCCTTAAGACTTATGTTGTTATTCCCCTCCATAAGAAAAGGTTAGTCAATTAATTTACAAAATTATAGAACAATTTCATTACTGTCTATATTTTCTAAAGCACTGTATTTGAAAAAAAAATGAAGTAAAAAATTAACTTGCAAAACATTTTTTTGAAAAGCAACAAGATTAAAATAATCCATTTTCAAAATTTTGTGATCTCAGAAAAGGATTTGATTTAGTTCCACATTTCTTACTGAAAAAAAAAAAAAACTTTATAGGTATGTAAATCAGTGGAACTTGCTTATCTTTTAAGAAGAATAAATTTTTAAAATTTAGGTCCTCACTTAAAATTGTAGTATGAAGAGTGTCTGGGGAGTCTTCTGCCAGTTTCGGTGGATCCGAGGCGGGAAAGACGACCTCGACTCATTGTATACGACATAAATCGAGGGCTTTCCGACGAGGAAGTGATGACTTGTATTCGACAGCAAAAGACTAGCCTTGACGAGGTCGCCTTTAAGCGTGCCTGTCGGCTGGTGTTCAAGACAGGAAGGCATGATATAGGAACGTATCACGGGGTCTTTGAGGTGGACCCCGCCCTTCTACAAAAGTTCGTGGCTGCTGGTTGGCTATACGTTGACTTTGGATCTTGTCGGGTCAAAGAGTTTATAGACGTTCAGCGGTGTTTTAAATACTGCAGGCATGGCCATAGGGCCAAATTCTGTCCAAATAAGGAGGTGTGCTCCCATTGTGGTGATGAGGGGCACAAGC
>JAAAKQ030096533.1:7020-33030 GCA_010016005.3 Zanna intricata
TAAGTGAAAGACAAATTTTCTGAAGTATAGAGATTGAAAAAAAAAATAGTTTGTTTACTGGCCACCCTAGTACACATGCATGCACACATTAATATTTAACCACATTCTAAAATGGAACATATTCAGTAAATTCAATACAACATTTCAGATTCCATAAATAGTATTAGATTTTAATGAAAATCCCAACATGAAGAACTCTGTCACATTTTTAAAGTTTTGAGCTAAAAGCAAAGATTTTCTAATTTTATAAAAAGAAATAAAAGTAAATAAATACAAGTACATTACCATAAGGCAGTTTATCACAGCAAATTCAATATAAATAAAACTTATTCAATATGTTTAGATAATATACAGAGATTTTACAGAACACAATGAAACAGTTACACAATAATTATTTAAAGATTAATTCTAATAGTACCTGTAAATCAACACCAATAATTTTAGTAAAGTATAGTGTGAAATAGTAATTATAATTTAAAAAAAAATATATATATATATACATTATGTAAAACTTATTCTTTGATTATTTATTAAAAAACATGATTAGAATTGCATTTGCTTGGAAAATTACGTTACTGAAAATGAAAAAATATCTCTGCTGCCAGGGAAAATAGACAAGTCAGCATTTGTCAAAACCAGCCTGTAGCTGCAGCTACTTCTGAAGTCATTCATTTTGTTTGGGGAGAAACAGACAAGTATTTAGTAAACTACACACTATTTTAATACCCTGTGAAAATGTAGACAAGTTAGCTTGTTTTCAGCTATATTTGGGAAAAATAAGGCAGATGAACAAGTAATAGATAATGATTATACTGAAACAAATAATAGATAATGCAGAAACTGATGATATAGCAAAAGATCCTGACTGGATTCCTAGTGATGATGAATCTTTCACTAAAAAATTGTTTCACTCTTAATGACATAAAATTAAACTGAATCAACAATTAGGATTTCAAAAAGTATTCCTCATAAACATAATTCTCGCAGACAATGGAATGAAAAAAAAACAACTAGAAATACGGGGAAAAGTTGTTACAGTGGATGGGAAAGTAAAAGATGTACATATGTCAAAGTCTTGCCTGACTGTCATATGCAGTGCAGAAATAAATTTTCATTCCAGGAAAAGGAAAAAAATTTGTGAAGAGTATTGGCAATAAGTCAAAAGAGATAACAGAGATAAGTATATAAGTAACCGTGTTGATACATGTGAAAATCATTATATTGGCATCACCACGCAATGTAGGAAAACAGTTATAAATTTAAATTCATCACCAGTACTATTACCTGGAAATAAATGGCATAAGAAGAATGTTTGTAAAGGTTGTTTTCAGATAGCATTAGGGGAAACTAACTGCTTCATAGAAGTAGTGGTGTAAAATACACTGTCCAGTAGTAATTCTGGAATACAGTGTCAGACAATAGAGGAAAAGAACTACCTAAGAACAAATGTCTGAACCTGTTCCAGATGATGCTAAAACACATATACTATCTTTCCTGGCTTATGAAAGCCGTACACCTGAAAAACCAGAATGAAAAAATATTTGCCAGCTGAATCTCACAAAAAAAATACGAGCAAAACAAAATTGGATCAACAAATCCAGTATCAAGAAATATTTACAGACATATTTAATTCTCTAAATTTATCTTTCAAGAAACCTTACGTTGATACATGCAACAAGTGTGACACTCTAAAAAATTAATTTAAGTAAGTAAAGAAAATATGAAAAGATTAAGACTGTTTTAGAAGAGCATTAAACAAGTATATATGATACATATGAGAAAAAAGAGAAGTCCAAACAAGATCAAACATAGATCTTGGTTACAAAGATTTTTGTTTGATCCACAACTATGTCTTCCACACCTTTATCTTAAAACATTTGTGGCATTTTATAAGAAACAACTGTGGGTGTTTAACTGCGCATAACTGTGCAATAAAAGAGATAAAGACTTAAATACCGTGAAGGTGTTACCAATCATGGTGCCAATGATATTGCTTCATGTCTTTTAAAACTTATTGATGATTTACCAAAGGATGCCAAACATGTTGTCTTCTACTTGGACAAATGCCCAGGCCAAAATAGTAATTTTTATGTAAATTCCTATTTTGAATTTAACAGCGAAACACATACTCAATATATTGACCACAAATTCATGGTAACAGGTTATAAGCATCTCAAATATGACTATGACCATTCTGCTATAGAGAAGCAGAAGAAGACATCTTCGATTGAGATTGCCTATCCTCAAAATTGGTATATTATACATTGTACATCAATTAAATGTGGAATTATACATCAATTAAATCAATTTGATGTGAATGAAATGACGAGTGGCAATTTTTATGATTTTGGATCAGTTTTGAAACAACAGCTAGTATTAAGAAACAAAAAATGAATGTGGAGGAAAGATTCTCTGAAATGTAATGGTTGCGCTACAGTTGCAAACTTGAAGAATTCAATAAAAAAAAATATTAAATGTGGCACAACCATTCCACATTTTAAATTTTAAAAGAGGTGGGCATCCGAAGCCAGCAATAACACTGGACAAGCTGTAAATAAAATGAACCATTTTTTATTTTGATATTTCAAAAATCTCTGGACTCAATGCTCCCTCAGTCCATGAGGACTTTTGATTGACAAAAAATTGAAGAACATTCACCCTGACTTGGATGAAAGTGACATCAATGTTGGAGATAACTGAACTTCTTTCATCTGTGATTTGGAAAAGTTACTCATAGCTGTGAATCTTCAAATATTATGAACATGTTATTTTTAAGCAATTTTTTATTATTTTAATTGTTAATTTTCATAATACTGATAATGTAAATAATATAGTTTTCATTTCTGTCAGGTTAAATTTTTTCTAAGTTTATGTTGTTTACAGTTAGGTATACATAACTAAGTTATGTAGAAAATGATTTCTCACTACATAAGTGAACATTATAAACATTGATAAATGAGTGACAAATGCATTCTCAAAACAATATTACAGAGTAAATTATCCTCACTATAAAAGTATGTATTTTAAAAATTGGTTACCAAAAGTTAACAGTGCATTTTTAAATAATGTTTAAAGTTTATGTTTGGAAGATTTAAAATAATAACTGTGAAGTTATTTTTAAAAAAAAAATTTTGATTTTCTTCACTTTTGAAGATTTTATAAATAACAAGAGTTAAAAAAGTGTATAATATCTTCATATGCAATTTAATTTACTGTTGTCGATCCAGACAAGTCAATCAATACATGTGTGCAAAACCAGACAAGTCAAACCTATCTCATTTCAACATATTTTTTTATAAGTAATAGTATAATATATTTAAATTTAACCCTTTATATTGAATTTCAGTAAACTAAAGTTAATAAAACTTCATTTTATACGTAGCTGCAATTCTTTTTACTGTAATAAAAAATCCCAAAATTTGACTTTGGTCAGTTTTCCCCCTGACAGCAAAGATATTATTGATGCAGGTTTTTCAATTTAAAAATAATTTATCTTTTTTTGTAAAATTAAACATTTTCATAAATACATAGTTTACTTTAATAAACACTCATATACATAAATATAAGCCCATATGTTACAGCAACAACCTAAATTTTCAACAGTTATAAATTTCTGATAACTCATAATTTGCTGCAAGCTCTAATTTAAACTTCAAGATTCAGTAATACTTCAAAATATACCTCGGGGCAATGTTTTTCCTGCGTCACAAATGGTTGTATACTTTTTTTAAATGTAGCTTATGTAAGAAAAATTAATAAGAAAATTTTACATCTATAACATTCTTTGATACATCACCAACATTTTAGTATTATTATATTGCTTTAAACAAGCTCTCACAAACCTACCCAAAAAAAAATACTAGAGTCAGTTTGATGCAGTAGCAGAAATATTTAAGTAGAATGTAATTGCAAAAAAACTGCAGTAAAGTATTTTCATATGCTTTTAGTTTTATCATTTAAAACTGTGCTGTTAATACTTCAAATTTATTATAAACAGAGTAGTCAAATTTCTGCAGGATAAATCAGAAAACTCTAAACTTTTAACTGTTTGTATAAGTTTATTCAATACATCATATATTATTAGTTGTTTCTTGTTCAATTGCAACCACGTTTTTGAACTTGTGGGAAATGTTTTCGAAGTAGTTAATTAATATGAACATTATGGCTTGGTTACTTTACTATCTTTCATTCTATCCATGCTGAAATCTAACAGTTGGTTGTTTTTATCTGCTAAGTGTTCTATTAACTCCGCTAATTATTTATCATGGTAATGTTTTCTCAAAAGTGGAATTGAGCAGTCTGTATGGCACCGACTTAGATGATGAAAGTTTATGTTGTGTGGGATAATTAAAAAAAGCTGTGTACAAATATTACTTGAGGTAGGTTTTGTTCAAATTTTGAATACGTGTTAGATTACTTTAAAACAACAGCCTAAAATAAACAAACACAATTTAGATCAAATATATCAACCAACAAACATCTTTGAAAATCTATCTGAACAGCAGTACTATGTGTACCAAAGATCTATGGGCAATGTTAGAAGAAAAAATAGAGCAAAGTTAGTTTACATTAGAACAAATTTTTTTAAATTTGCACCTTCAATTGAAACATACTAAAGACAATTAAAAAAAAGATTTTTATGCTAATTTAAAAATGGATTTTTTAAATTATTCCTATTAAAATGGCTTCTTAAAAAAAGCACTAGAATGCTCTACAAAAAAATGCCGAACAATTACAACCATGACATTGAATTACACATTAAATGCTTTTTAAACAATGAAATCATTCTAGCACAAAAAATATTTGGTCAGTTGCATTATATACAAGTTATAAAATAATATTTTTCAAAATGTTTAAATTATAAAAACCGTATATTAAATAATTCTACATATTATCACCAGTTTAGAATATTTACTTAAATGTACTTTTCTTTGAAAAATTTTTATGCAGCAAAAATAATTATAAAAATCATTAATTCAATTTTCACATTAATTTTTAATTTTATAGAAAATTATTTTTGGTTCAATATTATTGACGTCTAATTTTTGAAAAACTTTCAAAACTACAAAAAACTTAATAAGAAACTATTTGTTACTGATCGACACCAATTTGTTATTTACAGTATCAATTTAAAATAATCATTTCTTAAATTCCAACTAATTATTAGTCATGCTGCCAATGATTATTTACATTATCCTTTATAATATTTTATAATTATTATTAATTCTATTCAGTTATATTACTAAATACAACATATAGCCAATTAATAAAGATGAATGTATGGTGGAGGTCAACTAATAATGGAAGACTGTTCATATGACACTACAGACATATTGTTGGGACAAATTATACATGAAAAATTACAATAGATTTATGTAGGTCAATGATAATAATAAATTTAGTTAAGTATGGATGGATTGTGAGTTACAGGTACTATCAATTAGATCATAATCTGTTATTAAAAAAGGCAGATCTTTAAAATTATTGATAACGAAAGCAAGATCAATAAATAATTTAAAAATTTTGAAATGAAGTTCTAAAATCACTTCAGACATAATATTCACGTGAAAAATAACGTACATGTATTTACATATAACACTTTTCCTATCAATAAATTAATACTTAATTAAGCTGATTTATTTACACTAAGTTCTATCAACTAAGTTTTTTTTAATGTAATTTATACTCGATTTTATAATTTGTTCTATCATGGATTACTTAACATTAACATATTAATATACAAAATACAAATTATTTACAATACAGGTTTTTTTATATATCAATAAAAATAAACTGAACTTAATACAATAAATGAACACTTTGATGAATACAGATAAATGTTATACATAGTAGCTAATTTAACATAGTCTTTCCTACACTTTTTAAAGCTGCTCTGCTTAATCATTATCATAACTGGACTAAAACATACAACTTATAGACATAATAGCTGAAACACAAAAAATAAAACCAGATTAGTATACCTTTGTAAGTACACAAAATGATCCAATTTTTATATCCACTAATAATTAAAAATAAACAAATTAAATTTTTAGAAGGTTAGATAACTATATCCTAAAACATTAGAGTCCCATAAAAAGTTCAAGTTTCTTCTGCACAACTAAATTGAAGATTTATAAATAAGAGATTAAATAATATACATTGACAAGATTGTGAATATAACCACTATAATTTGTAAATAAACTCTGACTTCCAGAGTTCAATATTCTTGCAGAAGAAGGTAAATTAATGAACTTTTCCAAAATTATTATAGATTTAGTAATTATACAATGAGCTAAACACTTAAAAATAAAACGCACATTTAACAAGAGAAAAAAATAAATATTATTAATACATAACATACAATCAATTAAAAATGCTTGTGAAAAACTAAAACAGTGTTATGTTGGTAAAATTACACACATCACACTAAAAAATACCACCTTACGCAAACTAAGAACACAAAATTTCACTCCTGCTTCATAAATGGAATCAGGAAACCAACTGCAGACAATGGCTCCATGTACGAGGTGTCCCAAAAAAAATCTGACCACTTTCAAATTTTCGTGCCTACATTCGTAGCAAACTATGAGGTACAAGCATAACCAGCAACTTCTCGTAAACTAGCTAGATGCTGCAGTTATCAACAGAATGTATTAGTTTGTGCACAGGGCGTCTTTGTTTAGGGTGCTTGTCGGATTTTGTAATCGCTGGAAAATGATGGAGAGATCTGATCAACGAATTTACATTAAATTTTGCTTCAAACTTGAAAAAAGTTGAGCAGAAACTATTGAAATGATGCAGAAGGCCTTTGGAAACGCTTCAAAGTTGCTCAGGATAACTTGGAAATGTGACTAGTGATGATAATGTGCTTAAAAAGATAATTACCAATGACAAATCATGGGTTTATGGTTATGATCCCGAAACAAAACAATACTCTTCACAGGGGAAGCTTCTATCCAAGCCACAACTGATAAAAGCATGTCAAAGTCGGGGCAGTGTCAAGAAACTGTTATTTTCTTCAATTATGAAGGCATTGTACACCATGAAATTGCTCCAACAGATCAGACAATTAACAAAGAATTTTACCTTCAAGTTTTCTGAGAAGATTGTGTGACACAGTAAGGAGAAAACAGCCGCCAGTTTTGGGCGACCAGCAACTGGCTTCTTCATCACGATAATGCGATAGAGCACATTCATCATATGTTGTGAAACAGTTTTTGGCAAAACACCAAATTAGGAAACTTCACCAGCCTCTGTACAGTTCCAATGTAGCCCCTTGCAACTTTTGGCTGTTTCCAACACTAAAAATTCCACTCAAAGGGCACCAGTTCAATGACACAGAGAAGATTTAGAAGAATGTGACGAGAACAATTAAAGCCATCCCAAAACCTGAATTCCAGAAGCATTTCAGAAAGTGCAAAGACAAATGGGAGCATGTCATACAGTCAAATAGGGATTACTTTGAAGGATACCACAAGCCAGATGACAAAGAATAATGTCATCGCGGAGAATTCAAAGTAGGTCCGATTCTTTTGTGAAAAAATACCTACAAAAAAATCTCTCTTAAATTAAAAACTTCTTTTTAATTATTTTTAAAGGTAAAATCTATTTCTTACTTTTTGTAAAATCAAAATTCCTGATAGCCTGGAATCAAGAGTATTGTCCAATGAACAGTGAATTGGTTTTATTACACACATGAAAGATAGATTTAATGGAATCAAACAATGTTTAATCAAGACTTTATACTAAAATCTTTGCAATAGTATTAGAAACTATGTTGCTAATAATCACATTATGGACTTAAGAATAATATTTTCAAAAGATAGGTAATTTTTAGTTATAAAAAAAGAGTGATATAAAAGTATTAAAAAATTACAGTTAAAATATTTATAAAGGTGTCTCTAAATACACAAAGCAAATACTCTTACTGTACTGAATATGTTTGAACAAAATTTTTATATTCTATGAATGTTGTTTTTTGATCATAATAATGCCATAAAGAAACAGAATTATAGCATAAAGGAATACTTGCTCCTTTAACAATGTTTTTGAGTCAAACTTTGTCATCTCAAGGTAAGTAAAAATGGCAGAACTCTGTAAAAAAATCACTTCTTTCTAAAAATCTACATCCATGTATTATAGTGATGTTACAGTAAATTAGCGCTATATAAATGATTGCATACTATCTTGCGTAAAGAATTATTAGACGAGTTAGAATTAAAGAATGTCTTTTTATTTCAATATCAAATATTCATTTATAGATCAAGTGTGGTACAGCAACAATATTCAAGAAAATTTAAGATATGGCTGATTTTAATAAGAAATATGCAATCTAATAGTAATTCATAAATATTTGGTTATCTTTAATTTTAGTTTTCACACAACAATCAATCAGTACTTCCAGCTTTATTTTCACAGAACAAGCATATTTTCAGATGTGAGATGAAATTTTAGAATACACACATCTTTATCTAAAACATTAACATAATTTGATTATTATCATACACTATTAAATAAAGAGAACAAGATTACACGACAAAAATTAAACTTACCATCTCAACAGAATGGATTTATTCACTAAATTTTAACCATTTTGCTGTTTATCAGGCAGAGAAGTGGTGACACTTTCATTCAGCACTATATCATCAGTTCTTAGAGGATCTTGGTCTTGAATCTCCTCCATCTGAATTTCATAAGTACTTAAATGTGGTTCTGTCTTAACAAGTGATAAATCAATTTCTTCTTCAATAAATTCTACATCTTCATCTTGAGACTGTGAACATTGTTTGCAAATATAATCCTCATCTTCACTAATATCGGTTTTATGAAGACCAACACAATGCATATGAAACCACTGATCACAGCCACCATCACATTGTACCCAGTCAACTACATCACGACCGGATGATGGATGCAAACACTTTGATGCAGCACAAGCTTCCTCACTATCCTCTATTAAGTCAACAATTTTTTTTTTCTTTTTTATAACTGGCTGATCCCGTTTTTGCATTAATGTACAAGGTTTGGTGGCCTGCAGGATTCTCCACATCTGTTCTCTCTCATCCAGCGTTACTTCCATTAAATCACCTTCAGTCACCAATTCTCTCAGCAATAAACGCCATTTACGTGAAAGTGTTATTAATGGTACATCCTCTGTGGAAACATTCACAGATGGAGATTTAGTCATAGATTTAGATCTCTTTAAACCCAATCGAGCTGCTGATACTGGTGGATCCAAATCCAAATCATTATAACATGTTTCTTTTTGCGATAAACCATCTGATGGTAACAGACGCTCTTTGCTCTTATCAACCTGACAATCAGTGGAAATAGAATTCAAAGGCAGCAGGGTAGCTGATCTCTTTTCTTGCTTACCTGCAAAACCAGATCGACTTATTTCAATTTTCTCATTAGTAGATGCAACTTCCTGAGCTTTAGTTATTTTTAATAAAGCAGTCTGCATTTCTTCATTTTTTAACAATTTTCTGGCTTTCTGTAGCCAGTTTACAGCTCTATCGGCAAGGCTTTGTAATGCTTCACCTTCAGGAAGACGAACAGGTACTTTCTGTAAGGATATTAGAAGTGCAAGAACTGATTCCAGTCGTGGTCTCCGTGTTCGCAAACAAACTGGACACAAAAACTTTGTTTCGTTTAAAGCAACTTTACCTTTTCTCAATCCAGGAATACATATGTTATGAAACCACTCCCTACAAAGAGTACACTCTGTCATTGCACCAGAAGCAACCTGTCTGCATATACAAAATTTTGTTTCAGAGTTAGCATTAACCTTCTTACCTACATTACTAATTCTTAGCTGACACATTATTTTCATTTCATTTTCCTGTGCTTTTCTAAATGCTTCTATAACTTCTTCTGGATTAATACTGCCAGTTAACTTAATTCCAGAAACTGAAGAACTGGGTGTATACAAACTACTGTCTCTCAAAGTTCTTTTCTTTATTCTGTAGGTATGCATACCTACTTCATCCCGAGGAGACAAAGCTTCCATTAATGAAAATGGTGAATTTTTTCTAAGAAAAGTTCGAGCAGCTCTTTCTATCCACATCTTAGCAGCATGAACCTGTTGCTGCAATTCTGGAAGCGCATCTAAATGTACAGGAATACTTTCTCCTTTAGTTACAATATCTTCTAGTAAATCCAAATAAGGGTAAAACTCAGCTTTCATAACTGTTTCAACAGTTGATTTCCAGTCCTTTGCCCTCTTTAAAACATCTTGAAGAGGAGTTTTACTTGGCAGAGAAGCTGGAATCACTTCAGCTTCATTTAAGAGATTCTCTATTTCAGAAATAGTCTGCTGAGATTTACATGAAAGACAGGATTTTGCTTTTTCCTCCCACTGATCTATAGCTAATAACAATTTTTCAATGTCAGGTATTTCTACACCCAAATCGGATAAAATATCTTGAGGATTACCTGATTTAAGAATTCTTAAAAATTCAGCTGTAACTTTTTCTGGGTTTTCCTTTAACAATTTAACATATTCCAACCACTTCATTTTCTCTAATTTGATTTTTAAGCTTTCAAGTTCTTCTAA
This sequence comes from Zanna intricata, assembly GCA_010016005.3. Taxonomy (NCBI): domain Eukaryota; kingdom Metazoa; phylum Arthropoda; class Insecta; order Hemiptera; family Fulgoridae; genus Zanna; species Zanna intricata. Next base: position 17,576 of record JAAAKQ030096533.1, read on the forward strand.
TTCTATATCTAGTTGGTTACCCTTTTCTATACAATTTTCAATCAATTTTGAATCTACTACTTCTTCTCTGATTAATTCTTCTGCTTGTTTTTGAAACTCTTTTACACTGGCTAAGAGAGCATTTACTGCACTTTCTTCCTTTATTGTACAAGCTAAATTACTTATCTCTTCACAAAATAAAGTAAGCTCTCTGACAGTAACTTTAAACTTGGATTGCTTGGAACATGATCTTGCCACAGCAGATTTGGTAATTAAGGTATGTGCTAACTTTGAACACTTTTCTGCATGTTCAATAGCTACAAAAAGAGTTTTTAATAATTCTGATTCGGGTAATTTCTTCTCCTTGGCTTCTGTCATTAATTCTTTTAATTCATCCAGATCTATTGATTTTGAACTGGTACCATCTAAAGCATTTTTCACTTTCACTACCCAGGTGTCAAAGGAATCTGCTTTCATCTTTAACTTTTGCAACATCACATGAAGCTCATCTAAAGTAAACCGGTACCGAAGAACATGCCTTTCTGGTAGACAATTACAAAGACTGTTGTAATGTCGTAAACAAACTAACTGTTTAGAAATGCAAGGACAACTAACAGCAGACAGATAGCATGTAGTTTTGCATACCTCGCATTGTCTTTCATCATCAGGAAGGGATTCAAATGATTCCATCTGAGCAATATAAACACCCCACTCCAATAAAGATTTACGCAACTTCTTTTCAGTATCAACCATTTGTAACATATCCTGATATGTTGCAGCAGCAATTTTTGGTTCTAGATTATCAGGAGTTTCTGCCATTTTGCAAACAAGTTCATCATGTGAAAAAACGCAGAACCTATGTAAATTTGAATAATGGCTAATACATTCACGTCCCATTTTCAACCAGTCTGCAGGGGCAAAATTAACAGCTTCAGCAAAGTTATAACCTTGATTGAAACCAGCATGATATGCACGGGGAAAAGTAACAACAAATTCTCCTGCATGTTGATCAGTCCGACACACTGGTACACCTGCTTCCATCAACACATTTGGGTTCATAATAGTGACAAGTTGATGCAAAAGATCTGGCTGTGATTGAAATAATTCTGGTGCAGCTGCTTTCATTGCTTTCTCAAAATTTTCAGCACTACTACCTGGTACACCGTACCACGTTTTTGGTTCTCCCCAATGAAGATAATTTATTGAATAACTCCAGTGATCTTCATTGTGCCAACAAAATGTAGAAAAACACATACCCACGTACATCCATGGAACTTTCATTCCTGAAATGTCTGCTGGGATATGACCAAGTACTGAGCCTTTAAGAACAGGTAAGTTGTTTAAATTCCATCCACACTCAGCATATTGCTTTAAGAGAGGATGTGGTTCTTCATTTTCTTTGAACATAAGCTTTGTAGGAAACCCAGAACCATGATCCATTGTATGTAAATCAGCACCATATTCAACAGTAACGTCTTCATCAATTGATGACACAATACGCCAAAATTCTTTCTCCACAAGTTCTGTAGACACTTGGTGTGTTTGTGTCTTAAAATAATCACATTTGAACTCATCTGCCATTTCTCCAAACTGTTGTAAAGTGTATTCTCTTTGAGCTTGTTCAAAACCAAATGCTTCAGTAGGCTTGCTAACTTCCTCTGCAACACACTTAGGGCATCTCCAATCACCTTTTGGTATTTCTGAAAGTGGTGGAACCAAACAGAACATATGGTAACTATCATCACAACCATCACAAAGTAACATAGACTCCTCCATATCACCTCTATCACAATTATGACATACATATTTAGCCAAGGGGTCATAATCATAGACTGCTTTCTTTCCTCTAGTTTTATTACTCTTTGGCTTGTCTGCTTCTTCATCTCTTTTTCTTTTATTATATCCTGCCATTTTTGGACCAGCTCCAAAAAACTGTAACCTCTTTAGTTCTTTATTGTTCCCACTTTCTTTAGAGCTATTGTCAGCCATTTCCTCACTATAACAAGATGATTTTGATGATTCCGTACTTGATCTTCTAATGTTATCTGTTTCTATCATTTTTTCACCCTGTTTTGTTAGATTTCCATGAGGTTTATAATCTCTGTCTTCCTTGTCATTTTCGTAACCTAGGTTTACAGGTTTATTATTGTCCTTTGGTAGTGATTTTCCTTGCTGGAACACATCATATGGATAAAGAATTCTGTCATAGTGACTCTTCAGCACTGCTCCAATACCTTTACCACAGGGAAAATTCATGCGATAAGCAATTTTTGACCACTTTCTTTCTTTGGCAACAATCTCCAGGCCACCTTCATCTTGAACCAACTTGTGAAGGGTGTACAGATCCAAAGCCCTTCGTTCAACAACAGGTATTTTTAACTGTGAACCTTGTAACTCCCAAAATTTAGCGATTTGGTCCAAAAAATTTAATTTTATTCTTGTTTTTGCTTCAAGCTCATTTAATCTCTGAATTCGTGGAGTAAATTTGAAGTGGTCTACATCAATGCAAAATGGTGGTTGCCAATCAGCTGGTGGTCTGATTTTGCAAATTCCAGACTTCTCAGCAATTGGACGAATTTTATTAATGTATCGCATCGGATCATGGAACTCTTCATTTGAAGGTTCAAACACTGGAGCTTCATGGGGTCTAACAAATGAAAAAAATCCATCATCAAAAAATGAACGATCAATAACATTTTCATCTGCTACCTCTTTTTCACAAGAATCTTCCATATCTTCATTTTTAAAACATTCTTTTATTTTAATACAAATATTTCTTTATTGATTACTGTGAATATCCACCCTAAAAGAAGAAGATTGTTTCAAAATATGTTCACAAAATGTAAATTTATTGTCAAGATTATCACATAAATTAAATCTATTATTTATAATGAATAAAAAAATAATTTAAAATAAAATTTTTATAATATCTAACACTGGATCAGTATTAGATATTACCGATTTACATATTTTACACCTACATATTTTGATGGAAAAATAGATACTCAGTCAATCTGAGTGTTTTATTACCCTTACACTTGAACTATATCTGTAAATAAAACTCAAACAGAGGATAGAGAAGAGGACTGAACAGAACAAGGAAGCTTAATGCAATACCTCAACATTTCATAATGTACTACAGCTACAGCCACCAATCAATTGTAAATACAATAAAAAAACAGCTAGTATAATCAAAATAAATTGCAGGTCTTAGGTTAAAGGCTGGACCTTAGTCAACAGAAAACTGTCAGATTGATAAATATAAATAAATAGACTATAAAATCAGAATTCAAATACAATGAACAACATAATTATTAATTTGTTTTTCAGGGTACATAATCAGTTATTTCAAACAGAGAAATAATGAATTTTGAACACAAAATGGAAAAGCAGTATGCCATATTACATCCTAAATAAATTATTTTTCACATTTATTAATCAAAGTCCAGTATTTTAACTCTTACTTTGTTAGTGATTTACCTAAATGTATCGTCGAACAGCTTTATTTATTACTAGTAGATACCTGCAGCTTTGCATGTTAACTATAATTTTTGAGTTTATAAATTGCTAATAATACCACGTAAAGTTATTTCTTATTGGGATTTATGAAAATCCAAACTAAATATAGTCATCATCACTCATGTGACCTCGATATGTAAAATGAACAATTGATAATCTTGAGATATTTATAAAAATGCAGTAACAAGATTCATATAAACAGAGAAATAGATAGAATATTTTTTTGTATAGAATAATGCAAATAGTTTTTATATACATTTCTACAACAGTGCCTCATTATAAGCTACATTTTTGTTTCTTCTGTTATCGCAGCAAGTATAAAGTTTACAGCTGTATATAAAGTTTGACCTTCAAACTTATTGATGGTCACTGTAAAACATATGTGAACTGAAGACTGGAGTCTTTTAAATTGAAACAAAAAATTATTAGGTATGATTAAAATTCTAGAGATAAATATAATTTCTCTTTTTCCACAGTCTGTTAAAATAGTTGCTTCAATGATGTTTATTTTAGAGACTTAACTTTCAATTGAATTCCATTATATAACAGTGGTGGCTTCAGATTTCTCACAAGTAAAATTGGAACACTTCTTTTTAATTTTAATGTGTGAACTAGTAATGATAGTACAAGTATATATGTATAAATGAATAATTATATGTATAAATATTTTTGGATTAGAATGATGAAAAGGTTTATTTTTGTTACTGACTTAAAGAGGACATACACATACTAAGACAGCAACTGTTTATTTTTATATAATCCAAATACAACACAAAGGCTAATACATAAATTATCACTAAAAAAGTTATATTATTCTGATTTTAGGAAAACATGTTTCAAACTATTTGAAAAATCTGTAACCCAAAGCGATTAAATTTTTTAATTATCAGAGGTGCTTCCTCTGAAACCACAAATTTTGCAATAAGAAAATAATATAGTAGTTCAGTAAATCTTTTCATTATTACAAAAATTTATTATGAAAAAACTATTGCAGTTACAGCTGCAAGGTTTTGGAAAGAGAAACAAAAAAATTATCAAGTTTTTATGTTTGTTACAGGAAAGACAGTAGAGGGCACTGTCACCAATTTTTTATAAAATGGCAACAATCCAAGAGAAAGCACTATGTGTGTTGTGGTACCACAAGTTGAGAGCAACAAAATTTTAGATTACAAGATTCTACATGGAATCCCGTAAATACTTCAACCTGCTTTTCAAGTCGTCATGCATTAATTCAAAACTAAGATTTGCTGCTTACAATTAGTGCGATGCAGAATTATACCACTAGGTGTATTCTCCATTATTGCTAAGGAACATATGTAGGACCTACTGTTACTGTGAAACGCTTCATTAATTTATAATAATTCTATCAGTTTATGTTGGTGTCATTCTGTTGATACGAGTGAGTGGCTTGAAACAACAAAAAAAATTTATGTTGAATGTTACTTCAAAACCCACATGACACACTAAGTATGTCTTATAGGGACATAGAAATGCAGATGACAACTGTTAGTAAGTATCCATACATGGTGAATTTCAATTTAATGTATTTTCTCCACATGATCCAACACTTAAGCATGCAAACGAGATTATATCAATAAAGTGATGTTATCTAATTATTCATGTTATTACATAAAAAGAGGCTACCCATGTTATTATTACTAAATAATATAACAATAATTATAAATTTCACAAAATGTTGTACTACAATTCAAGGTTTAATAAAGATAGAAAAGTTGTTAGTTCAAGGTTTTGTTACAATGTTGAAATACTCTTCATCTGTCCCAACACTGATTCCTTCTAAGTATATATTTACTTTTTAAATTATTAACTTGAAATCCAGTTTTTTTGGCAAATTCAAAATGCATCTACAATACAACAAATACATATTTATTAATACACATTGTAATGTTCTTTGTATAATTCGTTGATTAATTCTAATGCCACTGAACATTAATGAAATCTTTCAATCTGAAGAGCATCTTTTCTTTGGAAACACCAATAAAAAATCCATTCACAAATGTTAAAAGTATAAAAATATTAATAAAAGTGATTAACTATGTTTACTTATTTCTAAAAAGTTAAGATGAAATAGTACTGGAGAGTAACACTATAATCTTACAGAAATTCAAATCCACTATTTCCTGGAAGTCGAAAAATATATTGATTTCATTAAAAATAAAAATTGTTCAACTACAAATACCAAAAATTCTTTGGAGAACATTTAGTTAATGTTAAGAATTACTTCTTTTTTTTGTACTTCTTGGAAATTTTTACTCAACCCACTATCAAAACTTTTACAACCATACATCTTAGCCAATCTCTGAGACGCGAGGGGTAGGGTCTCGGCCTTTCATCTGGAAGTCCTGGATTCGAATCCTGGTCAGGCATGGCATTTTTCACACATGCTACAAATCATTCATCTCATCCTCTGATGTAATACCTAATGGCAGTTCCAGAGGTTAGAGAAAAACATACATCCTACTCAAATTATACATATGTATGAAATGGAAACTTAAAAAACTGTACAATAATTTTAAATGATGTAAATTGATCCTGTCACTGCAAGATAATTATTTACTTTTGTAAGTTTTTATATATTTTAGTTAATATATTTAAAAGTACAAGTCATATATATTGAACAACTGTTTTAAATTAATCAATCACAATAAGAAAATGAGGTTAACATTTTATTAGGGTTCGACCACATAACCAATGAGATAACCTATTACTAATCTCAAGGCTAAAATGAAAAATGCAAATAAGGCAACAATATTATACTAGCACAGCTATATTAATTACACCACATTTTTATATGGAGGAACTAACACAACATAATTTCATTCATTTCTCTCTCATGCCAAGCTACACTTAAAGTTACATTTCAAAAAACAAACATATAACACTATACTGAAAAATCCATTACAATACAATATCTAGCAAATACAAATAAATATATACACTGATTTATTTCTACAATAAATAAAAACAAAAATAAAACAACAAAAAAGCTAAATCACTGTAACAAACATAAACAAGGACCCTATAAAAGTAACACTAATTTAACAAGAAAAATTAGGTACCATGTACTTCAGAACAAAAAGTAATCATTATGATCAGAACCACAATCACCAAACCAACAAAAAAACCCTCTCTCCTTTTTCTGTTTAGCCTCCGAAACTAGAGTAGGTATTACTTCAGAGGATGAATGAGGATGATATGTATGAATGTAAATGAAGTGTATTCTTGTACAATCTCAGGTCGACCACTGCTGAGAAGTGTGATTAATTGAAACCCAACTGCCAAAGAACACCAGTATCCACGATCTAGTATTCAAATCTGTATAAAAGTAATCTTTACAAGGATTTGAACCTTAGAACTTTTGACTTCAAAATCAGTTGATATGCAATGTCGTGTTAACCACTAGACCAGCCCGGTGGGCTAATACAAAACCCTGAAGTATATAAACTGAACTACTCCAACTGCACAGTACTTATATTTCTGCATTAACAACTAAATCAATAATTGCCAACCAGTTCATAGATACAAATTAACTGATACATCAACACTTAACAACATAGATATTCAACATATACAAAAAGAACAACATGATAACGTAATCGGACATTATAAAATATATTTATAAATAAACATATATATTCAAATTACAATCACATCTTAATACATAAATATCTTATACAAAAATAACTCTGTGAGTGGTAACATCTGCTAACACCAAGATAAGAACATCAGCAGGAATCACCAAGGCAGTCATAAGGAAATTAAATTTACTTAAAATATTTTAAGTAAATTATTAGAAATACTGTATTTTTAAATCTGCATTACACTTAAGTATTTTTAAAATGTACTGATTTTGAAAATATACAAATACCATATAAACACATTAAATCACATTAAAGGTAACCTTTGCAAAACACCTTAAAGAAATAGGATATACAAGCGAACATATTAAAAACAGCTCAAAAATCTTTCACATGACAATTACAAGTCATGAACTCATACACTCAAACTCTACAAGAATTGCGAATGTACTAAATTTGATAAAACCGAGACATAAAATGAACAATTTTTTTTTAGTTTAAATATTTTCACTTCAAAAGTGGGGACATAACCAAACAGCTAACAAAATAAAATCTGCACAAAATATTTCTGCAATTAATTCCACTAATAAATCATTATTATATATATTTCAACCAGTTTTTCCAGCTTGCTGTCAGATCTGTCTGTGTCTGTGCATGAACACGTGCATGTGTGTATAGGTAAATGCAATTACTGCTACTGGCTTGCCAGGCCTGCAGTTGCAAATGTACCAGTAAACAAGTAGTCCTGAAAAGATTACAGAGTAACTCAACCGCTCCCGAGACATATGGTTAATTGAAACCCAATCACCAAAACATGATTATATCTACAGTCTAGTATTCAAATCCTATAAAAACAGCTGCTACCTTTACAAGAATTCGAACCTTAAAACTAACTCTTGACTTCGAGAATCAGCTAATTTTGAGATGATGAGTTTAAGCACTAGACTAACCTGATGGGTTAAATTACTATTAATAAAAAAAAGCAAATAGGCTTTAATGTAAGTTACTTGACAGGTTACAAGAAAAAAAGTAGTAATAGCATTGGTTACGGTAGAATCTAAAAACCAGAAAAATAAACCTACAATTACAGTGCTTTTCAAGATAAAGGGTTAGTATTCCATTCAGTAATAAAGTTAATGCATACTGAGGAATAATCAAATCATTATTTGAGAACAGTGATTTATGAGAAAATACAATTAACTACAAAATTCTGTAAGAAGTACACAAAGATAGTGTTAGCTAAAGATTATGATGTGATTATGTTAAACAACTCAATTCAACATCTGGCATAGGTATTTATACTTATTGAAACATGTATATAAAACACAAAAAATCAAACACACCAAATGAAGATATGTGGCATAAATATGGATCAACCAACAGTGAAAAAACTGCCAACATGTTTAGAATAAGTTTTCTGTGTAACATACAAACAAAATATTCATCATAAAACAAATTAAGGAAACATCCTAATACCTACCAAGCAGTAAACAATTTAACATACAAAGAAGTGCAAAGATAACAATAAGCAAGCTTACTTCAAAAGCCAGGATGGACAAACCTTCATCCAAATTCAAAGAACACATCAGGCACGAAACAAAACAATAAAATACCTTTGCAAATAATCAGACAAAAGAAGTGCACACATACAATGCTTGCAATGTAGCAATTAACAAGAAAGTTCTTTGGAAGAAAAAAATCCATTAATTTAAAATTAAGTTTTTTAAATTTTATTTGTTTTATTTTTTAAGATTCCATTCCACCTTTGGAATCGTTGTTAGGTATTACATCAGAGAATAAGATGAATGATTTGTAGTGTGAGAAAATGTCATGCCTGACCAGGATTCAAACCCGGGATGCTACCAATCGTGCCACAGAGGCTGGCAAAACTCTTCCTATTCTAATTGGTATAAAACTGATTTACACCACAATTTAATTGAGGTTTAATAATTTTAGTGTTTATTCATCATTTAAAATGTTTAGTTTCAACATTATGAAAAACATGCAGTTATAGTACACAAGCTAAATAAGAAGAATAATATCAGCTTTGTTATAAGAGTTTGTGTAAATCAGGTTCAATAATATTAGGTACAATTTTAATAATTAAGATTTAACTACAAGTGATTTTGAAATGTGAACATAATCTTTACATACTGTAAATTAAAATTATCGAATTTAAAACCAACCTAAATCAAACATGGTAGTTGTATTTGAAAAGAAAAATTTTTCAGTTTAACATATAATAAATAATAGTCACTATTACTTCTTTAAAGCTTTAAAAAGGTACATATTTCCTCTGTCAACGTTGAAATATGTTTTTAAATTTTTACAAAAAAAATATTGTAATTGGGAAACACAAATAAACACCTTCATATATTTATTTCACAACCAATAAATAAGAAACAAATGGATAAGTAGGTATATTTACATTAAAAAAAATACAAACTACAGAGCATCAATGTATCCCAATAAATAACAGATAAAGACGTCGGAATCGATCTAAAACCTATTTTCTCAAAGTTCTGGAATAACAACAAACCTGACAATAGATTTACAATCACAATTAGGCTTTAACTTAGTTCAGAATAGGTCAACTGTACTTAATATCAAATTGGTAGTACTGCTTTATAATTTATTTATAAAATAAATTAGCAGTGAACATTTAAATCAAGTTAGAAAACTCAACGTCATAACATCATTCATTGTTAAAATTAATGCTCTAGTTATGGCTAGTCAAAAATGGGTGGTATAATAAATCATTTATTTTAGATTCAATAAAAATAGAATGTCACTAAGCTTAATTTCCATACTCTGGAATTTTTTTTTCAGTTTATAGAAAAATACATAACTTACAGAAAATATCACATTAGTATTTGTTAATGTGATATTTATTAGTTGAAGGTTAGGTTCCTTCCAAAGCGTCAACAAAAGATGTGTCATTTTAAAATTGGTAAATACAGGGCTCGATTATTGTTATAAGTTTGTTGATAAATTCCATAAAATATTTCTGCACAAACACAAAACATGTGTAATTTTCATTTTTACTTCAAAGCTACACTGGGAAAAACATCAATTATACTACAAAATGGGTTTAACCTATGTCAAATCACAAAGTAATTGAAAAAAAATGATTTGCATACTTTTTTTTACAAACAACCATTTTATATACAACATGCTAATGAGAAATTACTATTTCAACATGATCTAAATTATCATAACATGAAATATTGGTACAGGTAAAATACAACTATAATAAAAAATGACAGTTTCATTTTGATAAATGACGGTTAAGAAATGTCTTAACAAATTTGTTGTTGACCTTTATCAGGAAGAGATTTGTTCACTGTTCTTCATTTTCATAAAAATGTAACAAAAGTATATCATTTGACTGAATTAAATTCTGTCTTAGACCATAAGGTCATGCAATACAACACATTCCTAAAAATTCTTCGGCCAGTGTTCCAGATATTTAAGAATTGTATACTGTTTTGTTACACTAGTGACAAGATAATCCCACATCAAACATTGCTGAGATTAACATTCATACATAAATGTTGAAATTACATGTTGGTTTGATGGCAAATTTTGCAATTATTACATTCATAACTAACACAATGTACTTAAATCTGATATTAGTACACAAAGACCAACTCAGAGAGATCATGGTTTTATGAAGTTATGAACATGCAATAATTGAATCATATTCAACCAGTCAGCAGCTCATAAATGTGTGAAATTATTTAAAGAAACAAGCTGCTAAGGTAAACAACACTGGTAAAAAAGACAATATAAAACATCATTTAAGTAACTAATACCCAAATCAATTGATAACTTAATAAATATTATCAGCTGATAAGCATTTTTAATTAAGAAAACCTGGTAGAATAATCATTGAAGACATCATAAAAAATGCACAACTAATAAAAAATATGTCCTTTACCTTCGTGTAAATAATTAGGATTTACTTTAATGATGCGCATGCGTTTTTTACTTTAAATCGATCAAGTAAAATTTAGTTCAATTTGTTTTATTCTTCTGAAACTAATATATAAAGTTCTTGATGGTTTTAGGTATTAACTATACTCAATAACGAGAATAAATGAAACAAAAGTTACCAAACTACACCTTTTACACCGAATGCGTACGTGCAGGACAGCCATATCCAAATGTCAACCTATGGTGTCAACTGAATTTACTTTTTTTGAGTTAAAGTCAGTCACGTACATAGGCGAATTACTGTAATATCTATTCAACAGAAACGATGTTTTGTTTTCCTCATCATTAAGTAAGAAAGTGACAAACTCTGAATATTTCCATACACACTCAATAGTAAATAAATAATTTTTTTTAAAATTAGCCCTAGCTGGAACTAAGACAGACCAATCAACAGACCTCAGAATACTGTATGCAACTTTCGCTTATCAAATAACCAAGCATATTTACGGAAGAGATTAAAAAAATGTAATACATACTTAATTTATCCTTACCTCAAAATTCGGTTTAGTGTGTTTTAAGTAAAAAAAAAAACCAAAAAATCATCAGCAAATAATTACTAGCAAACCTCTATCGCCATATTGTGGCCAAAATTCTTACACACATATATTCATACACAGTAATAAAATACTGGATAAATTATTTAAAATTACAGCGTCTTTAATTACTTAAAGTATTTCTAAAAGCAAATTCTTAACATAAAGAATAGGTCGGTGCTGTCAACTATGCTAATGAGCTGAATGAGTAATGTAGTACCGTTAAAAGTAGTTGCTCAGTATTTCCTTTCACTACATCTATAGTCACAGTTCATTAAAACACTGAGTTGTAGGCTAGCACTTGTTATCCTGTTGACTGCTGCCTTTGAAATTTTCCTAAAAGATTGCACGTTTAAAAGAACAATTATAGTGAATATTAATAATTAGTTATTTGTCAACGAAGTTCTGCACGATTATCGTAATTTTATTGCAATCCAGTGGGCGTAACTAGGAATACTTTCACGTTAAGGAGGGGGTGCTTAACTATTTCACTTCTGCAATACTATAATGTAAGCATTTGTGGTATACTTTATAACGGTTCATTCAAATCTTTTCATTAAAAATTACCGAGGTGAAGTTTTTCCTAGCAAAAGTTTTAAGTACCAAAATAACCTACAATCTTTTCCTCAGTCTTGTGTACATAAGATGCAGTATCAAATATTAAGTAATTATGATTTTCGGCTGCGTACTAAAAAATTAGGAAAAACCAGAATTAAAATACACCTATCCAGTTGTAAGAGATTCACCATCAGACTGAAGGTTGAACTTATGACGTCATAACATCTATAGTTAGATGAATATTTGTATATTGTACACTCACGGCGAGAGTCTGCGATAAGTAAGTGGTGTGGAATCTGTAAAGCCTGTACAATATAGGTTTGCCGATTACGTCCGCGTTTGCTTTAATATTTTGCTCTCCGTTAATTATGGAAAGAAAAATCGTACAATTATTTACAAAATGTGTTAAAAGGCGCATATGTTTATAGCTAAAGCAAAGCTTTCTCAAGGTCGTTTCGCAGATTCATTAATTTCGATCACTTAGCCGATTAAGAGACTACGTGCGTAAATCATACAATTGAATTATGTCAGAAGCAGCTGGCATAGAGTTAGTTATTCTATCAACACTCGCAAGCGAATATATAAAAAAGTCAACAAAATTTTCCGATTTCGATGATTTGCCAATTTTGGAAAGAAACTATTCTGTAATAAGTTTTTCAAAAGTAATTTATGGGGACAAATTTTTAAACAAAACATTACAAGCTTCAATAAAAGATTTCAAGACTTTTATTTGTGTGATATGACCATTGCGTAGTATTGGATTATTTCAGGGTAATAATATTCAAAGTATTACCACATGAAACGAAAAGAAGTTTAGTTGGAAAACGAAAGAAACAAGCAGCTTGTTTATTTACAAACTGTACGTTAGCATATTCTAATCATAAAAAGTAAATTTAGAAACAATTTGCAGATCAGCCTGAAAAGCTCTTTTAACTTTATATTTTGCATGAACTTAAAAGGAAAATATTTATTCTAGCATTCTGTAGAACCTTAGTTCATACTCAACAGTAATCTGTTTATATTGTTTGTTTGCTAATTCGGTTTTTTACATCTAGAATGTGTCTTAAGATGTATAAAAGTTTTTGCAGGCTTCCAAAAACATTTAAAATACCTATCTGGGAATAGTTTTAGAATCTTACTGCGACTGAAATTGTTATCTTAGTTATTAAGGTTGAAATTATTTTTGATATTACCAGACATAAAAACATATTATAGTTGTAGGTTTTTTGTGATATCTGTTTTTATATTATTTCATCTGTTCAACTATAATCTTTTAATAATTGGTTAACACAACTTTTAAAATAGAAAAGAGAATCAGTTTTTTAAAAATATAGTGAGTCAGACTTTGTGTTCCAAAAATTTCACTAACTCAAGTTTAATTCTGTACGTTATACCAGTTCTTGATAGTACTTGATAATAATTTTAAAGATTTTTTGACAGTTAAACATTTACTTATAAGCTAGTTGCTAAATGCTAGTTATATCTAATTTTATAGCTGTACAAAACTTCTATTGATAATGAGATCATTAATGAGTCTTTCTATGGGACTTCATTTTTTAATAATATATCTTGTAGCTGTGTTTTTGGCAATTTTTTTTCCTACATCCTTTTCTTATACTATTAATTATTTCATTAGTGAACTTGTAAATATTGGTTTGCTTAATAATTTATTAAAATGTTTTTCAGGTATTTATGAATAACCACAATTGTGCTTAGAAATCTTCTCCTAATATTATGATATAATATTGTTATGTCTGTAAAGGACTTACCACAAAAAGTATCATAGACTAACATCAGAACTAATGAAGATTGCTGATAAGTATTATTTCAAGTTTCCCTTGGGAGATTAAGATAAACCCTTTGTTACACATATAACATGCATTGGATATTGCACTAAATCTGGTTACTAGGAAAAATCAAGTAATACCAATGAAAGATAACAACTAACAGATGATGCGTGCTACTTTTGCTTAAAAAAAAAAACTGATTTCATATACAAAAATAAAAAAAATAAAAATTGTTGTTCCATCAGCTATGATTTCAATACTTTTTGGAGAAGACTAACCAATCCCAATTTCATTAACGTTTTAGAGCAAAATTCTCATTCTATTGAATAATCTCTTGATGTTGGGGCAAAACCATCAATTTGTGAGATGAAATCCGTAATGTACTCTAATTAAAAAAAAAACTTTCATCATCCCACATCATAAGCAGATCTCAGACAAATTTTAGTTTCTGACTTCTAATTAACTGAAGATCAAACAAAACTTGTAGTTTTATGATATAAGAATGGATTTTTATTAATAAATGAACTAAAATTTCATTTTACAGAAATACAAATGTGATTTTAATGACAAAAGAAAACACTCATGATAATTTAATCATCTTTTGAAGTTTATTAATTAGTTAACATTTCTTAAAATATCACTGCATTAGGCCTTGGGAGGTTCTTGTAAGTGTGTTTCAGTTTTTAAAATTAATAGAAAAGAGGATTATAAATTATGAATTCTCCTTTGCTATTATATATAAAAGTTTCATTTATAGTAAAATTTCATTCTTATTACCATTACACACTGTACTATCTACAGTGAAACAAGATATAAAAGCCTTCTTCAAAAGTTAATTTTTCCAGATGCTACAAAAACTGCTAATCAATAGCTATCATACATTATAATATTCTATTATAGCATAAAATGGAGAATTATTGTTGACAACAGAACTAAATTTGCCATCTCATAATAAAAAGCAACAAAAAAAGATTGTCTAATGAGGTAAAAAGTGTTAGTGGGTTTTTGAAATATTTTATCTAACATTAAAAAAAAATACAATTTACGAACTAGATAATTACAAATTATTTACAATTCCTCTTCATAAATATAATTTTAATAGATTATTTTTCTTTCAGCTCTTTATTTTGTGATTATCTTTTCATTATTTTTATTGTTATTTCTTTTATTTATACCAGATGTAAAGATGATGATTTGCTTATTTCTTTAGGATAAGAATGGTGTACCTTAATGTACATTAATTTTCATCTTTTGCTGGTATAAATAACACTAACTTAAACTATACATTTAATTAAAATATTTTGTTGTTAGTCAACAACAAGATTTAATAAATATATATCTTTCTAGCACCGGAGTAACGGTGCAAGGTGAAAAGATAAAGATGCTACGATTTGCTGACGATACAGTAATTCTAGCAGAAAGTAAAAAAGATTTAGGAGAAACTTTGAATGGCATGGATGAAGTCCTACACAACAACTATCGCA
>JAAAKQ030096556.1:0-14524 GCA_010016005.3 Zanna intricata
GAAATGAAACGACTGGCACTGCATAGGGAATCTTGGAGAGCTGCATCAAACCAGTCAAATGACTGAAGACAAAAAAATAAATAAAAAAATAAAGATTTTTAACTGTCAAACTCTCAATATCGTAATCAAGCTGCGAATATGCGACAATATGTAGTACATTATTCCTTCCAATTATATACTGAAAATCATTAAAATCCTAAAGTTGGGATGATTGAAGAAGAGATGGATTGTTCAGACAAGTACAGTTATAGAAACAGTAATAATGTGCAAAAAAAAAAATAAATAAATAAAAAAAAAATAAATAAATAAAAAAAAAATAAATAAATAAAAAAAAAAATAAATAAATAAAAAAATAATGTGCAATACATATCAGGAGGCCAGCTTTACATGATAACACACATTAGCTTCTTGTTTTTACTTCCCAGAGAGAAAACTGAATTGTTACATACTGGTCTCTGTCGTAACAAATTTTATCAAACAAAAATTATAATAATTTTTGTTTTTAAAATTCTTGTATCTTTATTGATATTATTCTCTTTGATTTTCCAGGTATTAGACAAAATTATTTCAGTAATAATTAACAGATTATAAACTAAATACAATAAAAATTATATGCAATATTTACCGATGGTAATGTTGCCATATTGATGTTAAAAAGGTTATATGCCGTCAGATTCAGTGTCTGCGTCCTTGTTTGTTTTAAAAGTCTCAAAACCTGTTAAATAAACCATAAAATCTTACAAAGAAATTTGAATTGTATAGTTCTAAAAGTAGTTTTATCCACTATTGATAATTTTTTTCATTAAAAGCAAATAACTGTATTAAATATTCCCTTTGATTTTTTGAGTAAGAACTTGTAATAAAATAATATTAAGTCAGAAATTCAGGAGGATTTCTTCTGCTGAAATAGAGGAATATTTCATTAAATCAATCTTGGGTAAGGTAATTTTTAGAATTCATTGTGGGTAAAATTACTTTTGGAATAATCAGTAAGCTGATATAGTTAGTTTTTAAAGGTATAAAAAAAATTAGAAATAATTTGTCATTGTGATTTAATTTAGAAATTAATAAATAATACAAATTAATAAACTATTCATATTAATTTCATATGAACCAACAGTTTACATTCATTTCTCTTTCTTCCGAGAATTATTGTCCCGGTTTTTATAGTTCTCCAACCTTTTGCTTTCTCTCTTCTGACCAAATTTTGTTTTCTTTTTTATTCTTTTTGGAAATCCTTGAAATCTTATACCAGTTTCCTATAAGTTCTATCTTGTACTGTGCCTTTAAGGTCTTTTTGAAGACTACTGACTTCTGTTCTTTCTTTCTATTGTAAAAGTGATTGAGGATTTGTTTTGTGAGCCTGCTTTATCATTCAATCTCATAGGAGAAACTGATCTTCCTGTGATTTCACAGTATTTCTCTTTCGGTTGCATGTCATTATAAACATCTTGGAAATTATTAATAAAGAAAATGTTAATATTTTTTTCCTCTTAACTGTAATGTTTCAGTGACAATTTTTTTAATATCGTATTTAAAATTTTTCTTTCTTGGGGCTGTCACACCTTATAAAGCTACATTTGTATTCAGAATTTTTATAATCTGATATCTGAATAATTATGCCTTTATTTTTTTGCTACTGTGGATTCAGTTCATCTTAAAGCTCAACACAAATGCCCATAAAGTTTATCATCATTGTCGGCTTTTAAAATTTGTTTGCAAACAATTAAAACTGGAAATAGTCTTCATATACTAGTACATTCTAACCCAGTGGGCTGATCTAGTGGTAAACTTGATATTGCAAACAACTTATTTAACAACTGATTTTTCAAGTTGAAGGTTCCAGGTTCAAATCCTAGTAAAAGTAAGTTACTTTTATATTAATTTGAATATTAGGCAGTTGATACTAATGTACTTTGATAGTTGGGGCTCAATTAGTCACACCTCTCAGGTCATACATATCCTCATTTACATATCCATCTCATCATCATCATCTTCATTTACATCCTCATCTCATTTGGCCTGAGTCTGCACAAGATTATATCTCATTTACATTTATACATTTCATCCTCATTTCATTTGGCCAGGAAGGGGTTGTTTATTGTTCACTAGTTGAGTAGATTTCAATGTACACTTTAGGGATATTAAATATATATTCTAAATGGAACGGTAAGAATACGAGGTATGTGAGAAAAGTAATGAGATTGGTAACATTACGAGCGATCTGGCAACGAACGTTATGTCTACCAATTTGTTCATCTCTTCCACATGCCCAGTATGAGTTTCAACTCCATTCAGCTAACACATTATTTTTGACACCACCATCAGTGAAGTTGTGTGTTACGAAAATGGAGCATCGAATTTATAGAAACGCTGTTCAATCAAGTTTTGTTGTTAAATTTGTGGAATCCGCGATTGTGACCTTTGAAAAGTTGAAACAGGCCAATGGGGAACACTGCTTATCAATAACACAAGTTTCCGCCGGCACAAATCATTTTTGGAAGGCCAAGAACTTGTTGAAGATCAACCTCGCTTAGGGAGACCTTCAACTTTAAAATCTGACGTAAACGTTGAGTGTGTGTGTGAGAGGGTTCTTGTGAGATCTAACCGTCGTTTAACAATAAGGATTATGAGTGAACAGTTAAATTTTAACACTTCACCGTACATCAAATTTTGACAGACGATTTGGACATTTGAAAGGTTTGTGCGAAATTGGTGCCAAAAACCTCACAACGGAACAGAAGGATAATCAAAGAAATGTGTGTATTATCTTCTTGAGAGGATTGACAATAACCAAGAATTTTTCAGCTGTGTGATCACAAATGATGAATCCTGGATATTTGAGTACGATTCTGAAACAAAGGAGCAAAGCTAAGAGTGGCACACTCCGTCATCTCCTCGTCTGAAAAAATTTTGAATGAGCAAATCAAAGATCAAAATCATGCTGATTTGCTCTTTTGACTGTAGGGGTATCATGTATAAAGAATTTGTTCCTCCAGGACAGACTGTCAGCCAAGTGTTTTACAAAGGTGTCATTGAAAGGCTCAGGAAAAGAGTGAGACCAGACATTGCAGACAAGTGGATGCTTCATCATGACAATGCCCTGTGTCACATGCCATTTCCATCAGAGAATTTTTGACTCAAAACGCATTCCTACAGTCCCTCCACCCTCCTATTCCCCTGATTTGAGTTCATGTGACTTTTTCCTGAAATTGAAACATGTCTTAAAAGGATTTTAGAACTCATTTCAGAACTTCATTTTAGAACTCTGGTGAACATTCAAAAGACTGTGACCAATCAGTTAAAAGCCCTACCAGTTGAAGCCTTCCAGTGCTGCTACCAGCAGTGGGAACAACGACTCTGCTGGTGTACAGCTGCCCAAGGGAACTACTTTGAAGGGAATAATATTGTTGTTTGAAAAACTAAAAACTTTGGTAAGTAAAAAGTTAGCCTCATTATACTTTTCTCACATACCTTGTAAATAATAATTTTTATGTAATTTATGGAACTCTGAGACAGAAAGCTTTAAAAATATTAAAATAATTTTTTAATTCTGTCTATTAATGTAGTTACTGTCTATTAATGTAGTTAGCAGTATAAATTCAGAAATTATATTTTTTATTCAATGTTATCCACAAAATCTTTCTAATTTTTATCATTTTTTATATTAAAACAATAATAATATTTAAAATTTTACAATTAATATATTATTTTAGATAGTAGTTAATATTACCTGCTCTCCATATTCAATACTTTTATCATAAACTGTAATTAGCCGTAATGTCATTATTTTCTTTTCATTCTGTAAAATTGAAAAGAAGATCAATTATTTTTATAAAAAAATAACTACTAAATCAGTAAATACAGAATTTTCTAATAAAAATGAATATATATCATTTATGTAAATAAATCATATAAAACTCACTCTTCGTGGAAAGTGGGCAAGGTGATTGGACAGCCACAGTGGATAATAAACTCAGACATATTAAAGATACTGTGTTACCATGGGACAAAAATATTTGCCGTGAAGAAGTGGTCCTTTGCCAATTGCAGATAGGACATATGAGAACCACTCATGGGTACCTGAAGTCAGGAGGGTACCTGAAGGCAGTCGGTGTAAGATGCGACTGCCAACTAACTGTGCGTCATGTTTTGATAGATTGCATTTGTATGCGGTCTTACATCATAAATTTAAATTACCAGTAAACATTCGCCATATCCTTGGAAATGATATGAACATTATAGACCGGGTTCTCGTATTACTGCGACGTACAAGTATTTTTAATAAAATTTAAGCTTTAAATAGTTTTTTTGTTATCTGTTAAGGGACCTTTTACACCCCTTACAGATTTTTTAATAATACTTTATACTCGTATTTTACTTTTACTTTTATTTCATTTAATTTTTAAAATTATGACTGCGATATTAGTTCTAAGATTTATCTGTTATATTACTTTTAAGTTTTAGCTAAGTTTACCTTATCTATGAGATTAGCTTAAGTTTTATTTAACATTTTTAATTTTAATCTAGTTTCAGTTTTTAACATTTTAATTTTATCTTCTCTGTGATATTAGTTGTAAGTTTTTAATAAAATTAGTTCTTAAGTTTTTATTATATTTATTTTTATTAATTTTAACTTCAATCTGTTTTTAGTTTTTGTTTTGTTATATAGCCATAAAAATTTTTTATCAGCCATTCATATTTAGTCCGGGTGATAATAACGTCTTAAAGACATAAAACGTTTTTTGCCCCTCCTAAAAAAAATTAAAAAAAAAGTTGTGTAAATAAATAAATAACTTTATGTAAGAATGAAAGAAAAGTTCTTTTTTAATCAGGGAATACTTATTTAATGCTACAAATAAACATTTAGAGGGATAAGATCTGAAAAATATTGAGTTTAGACTATCCATTCTTCTTAACTGTCCCATTATAGATGAAATGTTTCATTGAAAACTGTAATCTTGCATGACTATGACAAAACATGATGAAGCTCAGTTTAAGAAGAGTGGAATTCTTCAGTATTTGAGGCTCTTCATACTCTTAACATATCAGGAAAGTTTCTAATTAAGCAAAAAATAACAAACCATTAACTCTGTCTCATCTTACTGTGCACTACATGTTATCTTTTAGGAAGTCATGCTGATCTTCTTTAATAACAACATTTGGAGATTAATTACCTCATATTCAAATATTATGTTGAAGTAATCGTCCGAAATATGAAATATAGCTTCATTACTGAAAATAAACTTGTTTAAAAATCTCCCCATCATGATTTTTTTTTTACCTTTGGAACCATCGTTAGGTATATCATCAGAGGATGAGATGAATGATTTGTAGCATGTGTGAAAATGCTATGCCTGACCAGAATTTGAAACTGGGACCTATCATTCTGTACTTTAGCCCCCCCCCCCCAATCATGATCTATTTTATTTATAAGTCTTTAGCGAATATAAATCATTTAATTTTGCCCTGTATATAAATTTTTATGCAACACATGAATTTTATAAATAGTAAAAAATATTCATTTCTATAAAAGATTGTAAACAGTTTTTTTGAACATCTGCCAAAAAAAATTACAGAAAATTTCCATAGTGATATTTTTAGGGCTATGCAAAAGATTTGTTCTCACAAATTCAATGGTTTTACCTGGATTTTGCTTCAGTAGGCTGTCTACTTTGAGATTTTGTACCATGCTATGTTATACCTACACTTCTACACAAGCATAGCATGCTTGTTTAGGTACTGAACTGTACTTATGCATCAAAAGAAGCTTTTCTTATTTTCTCTTCATTTTGATTTTGTTCAAAATAATGACTGTTTGAAACCCCACCATTATTTTATAGACCCAGACTGAGAGTCTTATTCTTTAAGACTCTGGGGATTGGCGTCCCCACGGCCCTAGCCTCTGCAGCTTTTCTTACCACTACACATCAAGATGCAGAACACCTTACACTATACACAAACTCTACACCAAGAAGAATACACAATTTACAACATATACAATCCCACAACTACACAACAACATTCTACAGTATTTCTTCTCACACATACACTTGGTGATGTTGCAACACCTTATGAAACGCAATCGTAACCCAAGATGGGAACTATCGTGCTGATGGGTGAATGGCTCTACGTAGTGAGTATCAAACGATGTCCTCTGGGCATCTGGCGAACCCAGTTGTAATTAGCTCTAGCTCTGTACACATGTGCTCTGCTGGAGTGGTCCGTTATATCGCCGGTACTCATGGGAACAAAATTAGTTGTTTACAAATAAACCCTATGATGGTTGGCGGTCCATCTGAAAAAACCACCAAAAAAATTTGGCTAATGAAAAGTCCTCGCTCGGCATTATCGGATGAGGATAACAATTCAGAAGAAAATTGTGACAGATTAAGTCTGAAATGTAAGAAAGCCGCTCAAGTTACCGCCTCATTTCCTTAACAAGCATGTTATGCAAAATAATGGTGAATCACAGAGACACATTTAAAGAGAATGGTGAACCGCAGACTTACATGGCATTTGGAGAGATATACCTTTTATCTCCAGAGCAGTGTGGTCTCCAACAATGATAGTCTTCCATTGACCATTTAGTGTTATTGGAATCAGATATCCAAAACGCTTTCCTTCTCCGCCAGCGCCTCGTTGCTATCTTCTTTGATATCAGAAAAGCGTATGATACGGCCTGGCGACGTGGTATTTTTAACACCCTTAAAGAATGGAGAATCAAGGCCAATATGCTTGCATTAGGGGTTTCTTGAATAACCGAACATTCCGTGTCAGAGTTGGAGATTCTTTATCGGGTAGTGTAATCTTGGAGAATGGGGTATGTCATGGAAGAGTATTAAGTACCACTTTATTTTCTATTGCTAAGAACAGTGTCACCAAATGTGTGCACCTACCAGTTTCCTTCCAATGAAGAATTAAGGGCAATATGCTTGCATTTAATAGGGGTTTCTTGAATAACCGAACATTCCGTATTCGGGTGGGAGAGTCTCTATCGGATATCGTCATCTTGTAAAATGGAGTGCCTCAAGGAAGTGTCTTAAGTGCTACCTAATTTTCTATAGTCATAAACAACATTACTAAATGTGCAACTACCAGTCTCATGTTCATTATTTGTTGATGATTTTGCTATATATATTACGTCCCGTTCAACAGCCACAGTAGAGAGATTTCTATAGAACACAATACCTCGCCTTGAAGCTTGGTCAAAGGTTATCGGCTCCACCTTTTCACCTGAGAAAACTAAATGTGTATTCTTTTCTCAACTCCAGGACCCTTCCATTCTGCAAATATTTTTTAACGGAGAACTAATTGCTCTTTCTCCTGACATCAGTTTTCTAGGTTTACTTTTGATAGCCGTCTTACGTGGGTCAATCACATCAAACAATTAAAAGCGGCGATATGTTCCAAACTGCTAGATATGCTACGAGTTCTTATCAATACAAATTGGGGAGCCAATAGATCATGTATGTTGTGTTTTTATTGTTCCTTAGTTCGTTCCTGTTTAGATTACAGTTGTGTCGCCTACTCTTCAGCGCATCATACCGTACTTAAAATGCTGGTACTTCATTCTTTCCTTCGGCTTTCCACAGGAGCTTTTAAATCAAGCCCTGAGGTAAGCTTGCTTGTTGACTGTGGTGAGCCATCACTTTGGGAAAGACAGGACCAACTTTTAGTGTCCTACTTTGTCCGTCTCAAAGGACAGCCAAATCACCCTGCATTTAACTCGGTTCTTGGGAATCCTAATTTAGGCAAATATGAAAACCATCCACGTTGCACTGCTCCTGTAGGCATCCGTACTCATCCGTCTACTGCACCTTATAAATGTTGGCACTCCTCCAACATCCTCCATTTTCCCTATTCACATCCTCCGTGAACAGAGAATCAACCTTCTAAATTTCATATTTGACCTAACGACTTAAAGAATCATTGCCACCTGTTGTCTTCCAGTAAATGTTTCAACATATCCTGTCCAAGACAAATGCAGGTCCAATAGTACACACTGATGGATGGAAGCAAAACGACACCGTTGGTTGCGCATTTGTTGTAGATGATAGAACATATATGTTTGGTCTACCCGGTATTACAAGTGTATTTACTGCTGAATTTTACGCAATAAGTAAAGCTCTGAATATCATTAACCCTTTCTATCGAAATATCTTTATTTGTAGATTGGTACAGTGCTCTCCAAGCTCTAGAAAACTTCTATTCAAAACATTCTATCGTTATAGAAATCTATAACGCAATCGCAGAGTTGAATCATCGCAACACACAAGTGAGTTTCTGCTGGATCCCTTGCCACGTGAGGATTCCAGAAAATGAACGTGCAGATTTCGCAGCTAAGGACGCGTTTAGTCAACCATCCTTTACTACCCGTGTTACTACATGCAACTTTATAAAGTGTATAAAACTTACTCTTCGCGCAAAGTGGCAAGATGGCTGGACGGTTACAGTTGATAAACTGCGGTATATTAAAAATTCTGTGTTGCCATGGGATTCCTCATGCAGAAAAATTCGTCGTGAGGAAGTTGTCCTCTGTCGATTGCGGATAGGGCATACAAGGGCTACCCATGGGTACCTTATGTCAGGAGAAAATGCACCACTGTATAAGATGTAACTGCCGATTAACTGTAAGTCATATCTTGACAAATAGCATATGTTACGCGGCCTTACGTCGCAAATTTGAATTACTTGACGATATTCGCCATATTTTAAGAAACGACGATACAGCGATAGATAGGGTTCTCAGATACCTGCGACGTATAAATATTTTTAATAAAATTTAAGATATTCATTGCCTTTTTTTATTATCAGTTTAGGGGCCTTTTACATCACTTACGGATTTTTAACGTTACTTTATATTTAAGTTTTAGATAGTTTTCCTCTGTGATTTTAGGTTTAGTTATAATTTTTAATTTAGTCTAGTTTTAGTTTTAACATTTTAATTTTATTTCTCTGTGATATTAGTTGAAAACTAATGACATTTAAGAATTTACAACAATTTAACAATTTACAAGTTAATATTTTATTATTTATATATTTTTTAATTTTATTATTATTATAGAATTATTATTTAATCCCGGCGATTATAACGCTTAAGCGTTTTTCGGCCTTCGAAAAAAAAAACCAGTTTCATGTTCATCATTTGTTTATGATATTGCTTTATATATTACGTCCCGTTCAACAGCAACTGAGAGATTTCTACAGAACACAATATCTCGCCTTGAAGCTTGGTTCAGGGTTACCGGCATTTTCATCCCAAAAAAACTAAATGTGTAGTCTTTTCTCAGCTCCGGGACCTTTCCATTCCGCATGTATTTCTCAACGAGAACCGATTGCTGTCTCCTGATACCAGATTTCTAGCTTTAGTTTTTTATAGCCGTCTTACGTGATTGAAACCCATAAAAAAATTAAAAGTAAAAAATTCCAAACTTTTAGATCTGTTTCGAGTTCTTAGCAACACAAATCGGGGAGCCGATGGGTCATGTGTGATACGCTTTTATTATTCTTTAGTTCGTTCCCGTTTAGATTACGGTTGTGCCGCCTACTCTTCAGCACGTGATACCGTACTTAAAATGCTGGATGATGTACATCATTCTTTCCTTCGGTTTGTCACAGGTGCATTTTAATCAAGCCCTGTCGTCTTGTTGACTGTGGTGAGCCATCACTTTGGGAAAGACGGGACCAGCTTTTAGGATCTTACTTTTTCAGTCTCAAACGGCAACCAAATCACCTTGTTTTTGACTTGGTTCTTGGGAATCCTAATTTAGGAGGATATGAGAACCATCCAAGTTGTACTGCCCCTGTAGGTGTCGGTACCCGTCATATACTGCTCCTTATAAATGTTGGCACGCCTTCTATTTTTCTAACATATCCATGCTCATATCCTCCATGGAGAATCAACCTTCTGAGTTTCATATTTAACTTAACGACTTACAATAAAGAATCATTGCCACTTGTTTTCCAGCAAATGTTTCAACATATCCTAAACATGTCAATCGTAGGTGCAATAGTATACACTGATGGATCGAAACAATCGATGCTGTTGGTTGCGCATTTGTTATCGATAATAGAAGATATATGTTTTGCCTCTCTATTATCACAAGTATATTTACTGCTTAACTTTACGCAATAAATAAGGCTTTGAATATTATTAACCCTAATTATCGAAATATCTTTATTTGTAGTGATTCGTGTAGTGCTCTCCAAGCCTTAGAAAACTTTTTCCCAAACATCGTATTGTCATAGAACTCAGCAATCGCCGAGTTGAACCATCGCAACACACAAGTGAGTTTCTGTTGGATCCCTTGCCATGTGAGGATTCCGGGAAATGAACATGCTGATTCCGCAGCTAAGGATGTGTGTAGTCAACCATCCTTTACTACATGCGACTTTATAGTGCTTGTGATATAAGATATGGCTTATTGGAAGATAATTAAAAATCATTGTTGTCTTCTTTAGCACTACCTGATTCTTCATCGCTGCTTTCGAAACATACATTCACAGGTGGCTCATGAATTGGAATAATTTCACTATGAGGTACAAGACTGATTGTAGATTGCAATGAAGGATATTTTACAGTATGTTCAGATATTTTAGAAATTCCAGATACACTTATTAAACATAAACTCACCATATATATAACAAAAGACATTCACATCATTTGCACAATTTCAAGGCATTATGACACTGAACTGTTAACAAACTTAAGATGGCAGTAAGTCAGAACAAAATTAATTCAGTGCTTAATACAAACAACACAGCTGTGTTTTGACCTGGACAGACATGATAAATCTTGTCCATTAAAGCTCACTCTTCAGTATTAGATATGATATGTGACTATGATATGTTAATTCTTTATCTAGTATTGTTTATTTACAGCTTACAAATTATGTTAACAGAGTTAAACAATAAAAAAATGAGCTAATAAAATACAGTATAGAAACTTAAAATGCTAACTATATGTTGAAAATGAAAAAATCCTTTAATTAAAATTTAAAAATTGTTCAAAAATGTGGGTGGAAGAAAAATTCTGAGTTCATATTCGTTTTCAGCATCAAAAACAGATGAAAATCATGTATTGCATGTTAGGAAACAAAGACTATGTTTATAGTGTTATTAATGTTGTCAACATTCTTTCAATTTTCTGGTATAGCTCTTTCCATTTATACAAAGGGCACTAGGAAAGTTTTACTGTATGACTTTGCTTTTTATAATTTTTCAGAATAATCTCTACCATACATTATACAATTTTCCATCCTTTGAAACCAGTCTTCAAAGAAATCTTTCCATATTTCATCGTACATCTGGGCACACTCATATTTCCAAGCCTTTAGGTGATAATCAATACTCGTAAAATGCCACGGTTTCAGTCTGTTCTTCACCTGGAGGAACAGAGTGAAGTCACATGGAGTGACATCAAGACTTTTGGAAGGATGCTTTTACAGTTTTATTATAGTTCTGGCCAAATAGTTAATACAAATTTTAGAGCAGTGCGCTGGAACATTATTATAGTGAAGAAATCATTTGTCCATCCTTGAGCTTCAATAACTTTAAGCAGGCATTCCTCAGCATACCACTTCTCTGTAACTGTCTTCCGAGTTTCCAAGAGAACTTGCTTTAAAACTCCTCTCACACTAAAAAATTCTCTTCTTCACTGATCTGGATTTTCAAATAGCCACAGGGGTCTCCTCAAGTTCATATGCATACACTTTTTCTGAGCTAGGACATCATAATACTATAGCAGAGTTTCATCACTATCACAGTACTGCTCGTATAATGAAATTTCCATTTTCAAACTTTTTCTGCATTTCATGGCCAATGAAATTTGACATGCTGTCTGATCATCGATCAAGTTATGTGGCACCCAAAGGATATAAAAGCATTCTAATTTGATGGTGATCTTGCAGAATAACATGAACTGCTGGTGTATTAATGGACAAGGGCACCTCTATATTGTGGTAGGTTACACACCTGACTGTTTCATGCATTTTTCATATTGTAGGAATGTTGCTCTCGGTCACAGACCTAGTCGACTTGCCTTTGGAAGATCAAGGCCCAAATTCCTTCTTTTAAACTTTTGGTATCGCTTAAATATTTTTCTACGATGAAGCCAATCTTTTCCGAACACAGCAGTCTTTCCTTTAAACACCGATCAACACTTAATCCATATGCAAAATTGTAGCACAAAATTAACCAGTATTCAGTTTTCGATCATGATAACATCACTAGCTCCTCCTTTTACTAACAAAGTAAAGAACTAAATGACACTGAGATAGCGACTAGAATGGATACAGTGAAGTTTGAACCTGTCTAAACACATACGAAGTCGTAACATCTTGTAACTAATAACTGGTAATTTGTAGATCTGTTCTGTCTAAACTTGCAAAACTTTTCTAGTGCCCTTGCAATTAACATTTTTTAAATTAAATTCTTGTTTATTTATTTTTTTACATATGCTTTTTCTGCAGTGTCTACTGATGATGATTTGTTTAATAATAAAAATTTAAATCACCTGGGATTTAAATTTTAAATAAACTAAAATAGTTTTTAGAGTAATTTTCTTTTTTTGTATTTATATTAAAAACAAATAAAGGAAAAAATATATACTTACAATTTTGCTCAATTTCATTCCAATTATACAAGGTAAAATAATTTCAAATATTTTTGACGAGTAGAATGTAATTGTAATACTATAATTTAATAAAGCAGAATTGTTGAAGAGTATACTATCAGCAATATGTGCTAATATTTCTATCGTAAAACATATGTATGTAATTAATAAATATAAATTCGAAGTAGAAAATAATTCTTCAGATATATAAAATAATTCACTGTATAAAACATTAACAAAATCTATTTTTTTTACATCAGTAACTTCATTATTAATTATTAAATAATCTAATAATTTATAATAATCAGATACAATTTTATAATCAATTATTAATAATAAAATATTTAATATCAATGGCTGATATAAAAATACTAATGATAATAAACTAATTATCAACCAAAATAAAGATGATAAGTTGATATTTATAATCTGATCATTCAATGCAAAAATATATATATATATAAATATTAAAAAATAAAGTTTAATTGCATAATTTATGTAAAAACTATTATTACTGATTATAAAAGGTTTCAAATTAGGAAAAATTTTAATAATATTTATATCAAATTTTTGTAATTTTTTATACAAGTAAATCTTTTTATTTTGATGTAATAGTAAATTTAATGTTAATAATAATTGTTTACAAATTTTCATTAATTTAACAGAAAATAATATCAAATTAATATCTTTTAATTTATTTATAATCGTAAAATTTTCTATTGAATTAAACATAAAAAATGGTAATACGTAACGTAATATTGTTAAAAATAACTGTAATATATCTAAAATTATTTTTACAGGTTCATTATTTAATAACAATTTTAAAAAGTTACAATTATTTTTAATATTTTCATAATTACACCATGTTATACCAAATATGTGGGTAATATATAAATAATAATTTATAATACGCTGTACCATTATTTGTTTTACACAGGATTATTTAAAAACGTACACTATTAAAAATTAGTAATGAATTTTAACAAATTTTTATATGATGAACGTAAAAGAATGAAGTATACTTTCTAAAGATAATAACAGTTATAAAAAAAATCAATTTATAATTGACTTTAAATTTATAAAAACAATATTGCTTTGTTTTCTTAATAATTTATTATATTTAATAATGGCTATCCATTAAACTGATTAAATTTGTCTACAAAAACAAAAAAAAAATTAATGATTATTATAATAAAACATGTATTTCTTTTAATATTTTATACTTTGAAATCAATTAATTAATTTAATAACTAATATGTATTATTAAGTCACAGTACTTTTTATTTTTTTTTTTTATTAAGCACCCAAGGAGAAGCTGAAACCATCGTTAGGTATGTAATCAGCCATTTCTCAGTGCCATGGCAGCAGATGAAACTGCTGGCCTCTGTGATGTGGATGGTAGCGTATCGGTCTTTCATCCGTAGGTCCTGGGTTTGAATCTTGGTCAAGCATGGCATTTTTTCACACACACTACATTCATCTTGTCTTCTGAAGATATACCTTAACAGTGGTTCTGGAAGTTAGACAAAAAAAAAAAAGCAGATGAAACTATTATCCCCCTCCCCCGCAGCTTGGGTTCTTTGAAAAGGACCTTCCATTGAGGTCTCCCCTGGCTCATCAAAACATTCCAACCCTCCACTTGTGAAGTGCCGAAACACTCCTCCTCAGGGAAGCTGTTTTTTTTTCTTTTGCTGTTTAACCTCCAGAACTACCCTAAGGGGATGATATGCATGAATATGAATACAGTCTTGTACAATCTCAGGTCGACCACTCCTGAGTCATGTGGTTAACTGCAACCCAACACCAAAAAACATCGGTATCCATAATCTAGTAATCTAGTAATCTACCTTTACTACGATTGAACCTTAGAACTCTCGACTTCAAAATCAGCTGATTTGTGATTTGCGT
>JAAAKQ030096578.1:2100-14523 GCA_010016005.3 Zanna intricata
AAAGATTGTCAAGCGTGACTCCGCGTATGTCAGTGTGGGTTTTGTTTCAGTGCGACTTCTTTATAATTAACGGCAAGAGTCCATTGAGCTTACCTGTTATTAAGATGGAACGCCAAATTATCAGTTTTATTTGGATTCAGATGGAATCCCCATTTCTACTTTCCTGAACGAAGTAAGTAAGTATTATCGCGAAAAATTTCATATTTCAACGGAGATATCCAATATGACCATCCCTGAATCCATGTTGATAAGTTTCGGCATATTGTCTATAAGTATGTACTTATGTATCTCGCATAACTCAAAAAAATACTAGTCGTAAAATGTTGAAATATTGAATTTATGACTGTTTTAACTCCTCCTCCTTAGTTGTGCACCTCCCCTTTTGCTTGCAATCAACAACCAAAAAATTCCAAAAAAAAACATCCCAAAATCAAAACAATTTTTTTTTTCTTAATTGCACTAATAATCCCTCACTGAGAGTTTTTCAACGATATATCCTAAGTGGTACTTACTTTTATTAGTACCAGAATTATAGCCATATAAATTTTAATGAAATATTTGGATCTTAAAAGGGAACGCAATCGGTTGGAATCAAACTTCATTTCCTTTTTTTTACCTTTTTTTTAAATTTAGACATATTATAAATTAATATGTCTAAATTAATAAATTAATAATATCAACCTCCGATTGTAAAAAAAAGTTTTACTGTAAATAATAATTCAATAGTAACAATAAAAAAAAAAAGTATGAAAAAAACAGAAGTTACTAGTGAAATAAAATTTTATATACTTTTAAAAATGTGTATATGTAATTTAATACGCATACAAGGAGATCATGAAATGTCCACATCAGACTTTTTGAAATATTTATTGATTGTGCCAAGATACTGTGTCGTACAGCCTCTGTTTGGGCTAAGTTTGAGTTTTTATACTGAAGGCAATGTCGTCTTCATACATGAATTTTCGATATTTAGTTAATGGTACACCTGAGATATAAATATTAAACAATAGAGATGCCAGTACGGATCCTTGTGGTAGGCCATTTTGTAGGCTGTAGAAAATGCTTGGCTTCCTGTTGGGCTGTACTTGGATAAGACTGTTGCTCAGCATCTCATTCAGTAAATTAAGGAACGATTTGCAAGGAATAAGCTGATACAGGTTGAGTAGTAGTCCTTCTTTCCAGGTTGTATGACAGGCTGAACGTAGATCAATATACGCAGCAGAGGTTTAAGCCTTTATTAAAATTCTTTCTCTACATAAGTTGTAACCGAAAGGACCTGATTGCAGCAACTTCTTCCTGGCATAAAACCAGCCTACTCCACTGGTATACCATTAATAACGATTGGTGTTAGACACACAAGTAGTATTCTTTCTAAGATCTTGAAACATACACTTAAAAGTGCTATTGGTCTGCAGCTTTCGGGTTGAGCCATGTCCTTCCCAGGCTTAGAAAAAGCAATTACTTTACTTTTTTTAAAAAGTTTTGGTAACTTACTCCTTCGCAGAATATTATAAAATTCGCATTATAAAAATTTAAAAGCCATAGTTTCGTGTTTAATAAACTCAGGATTTATATAAATAATAAACTCATTGTTTAATAAACGCAGTTTTTCTACATTATGTTAAATTGATTACAGCATTGAATTCTTCCATTATGATATGGTCCACAACGGCGAGGAGCTGTTTATGATTTTTCGTTCCTAATTTCGCTAATTACATACCTTAATTCTCTCTTGTGTGTCTTATCAATAATGATCTTCGATAAGTTGTTAATTCTTTTGGCTTTTACTTCTACCCTAGGGATGTTAGTAATAGCGACGGGTATTTTTTTGTCCGGTCTCCAGCTTGCGCAATAAATTTCATGCTGTCCTGCTGCTATGCTTAAAGTTCAGGCTCTCCAGCGTTTATTTTCATCGAACTGTTCTAGCATTGTTATGGCTTTTAGCAAGTTTCGCCTATTGCCTGGTTTCTTATGCATTCGTAAGCATTACAGTTCTTGCCACTCTTCATTCCAGCAGGGAATGTATAGGACTTTATCATTCGTATAGGGATATATTTTTTGGCAGAACTGATTACTAGAGCAACAAATATTTCGTAGTTCTCTAATAAGTTGTCTAATAATAATAATAAGAAGAAAAATAATATTAACTAATTGGAAATTGGAAATCCTAGATTGGGAAAAATGCTATGTACTGAAATCTGCGATTAATTATTAAAATTTAACTCCATGGAAGTATTTTTAGAATTACTTTAAACAAAAACTGGAGAACAAACTTGTAATATTTTCCTGACATTGATTATAATTCTTATACAGTGGAAAAATAATTATACATGAACAAAGTTACAAAAGATTTATTTTTTGAGGTGGGGGTAATTTGTGATGAAGTTTATTGCAAAATTATCATTACATGTTAAAATAATAAAACTAAAAAGTTAGGTAAGCAATAACAATAAAAATAATTTTAAAATTTCAAAAAAAATTCAATACCTTTTCTTTACTACTCCCCTGAGCTTCAAAATCACCTTCCAAGAATGGTTTTTTATTTTTCTATGTTTACTATGTTAAATGGAAGAAATTTAAAAACAGCCCTACTAGATAATGTATACCAATGAAGTATATATGTATCAATAAAATGTAACATAAAATTAATATTTTTTGGTGTAATATGATAAAATTTTATTCTAATATTATTACTAAAAGTTGACATAATAAAAACATGTAATGGTATTATAAGTTTAAATAAACTCAAAATTTTTCGATATTTTTAAACTTTTATCGGCTTCCCTCATCACCAATATTTTTCCACCCCCATAGTATATTTAGGAGTCGCTAGCACTATTAATATGCCTTAAAACACATTAAATAAAATTTGATTAAAAAATATGCAATCAGTAAAAGTAGAGCTTTTTTCGATCTTTCAGGCCAAATTAAAAAACAAAAAATGTAAGATAATGCACATATGTACTGAGCTTAATGTAAAGGAGGTTGTATGTACAAAATTGTGAGAAAATTTACCCTTAACAAAACGCCTCAACCCCTGAATATATTATTGACCCCAAAAATTTTAGCAACAAATTATCTCATTATATGAGTTTGTGTAGAAAATTTTATCAAAATCTATTTATCCAGTCAAAGTTATTAAGCTTCAATCACGCCAACATACAAAAAGTAAACATACATAAAGCTTGCGGACCAACGCACCTGCGTCTGGCAAGGAGAACGGAAGGATCTAGCAGTAACAAAGTTGTTTGAGGAATGGCAGGCAAAGTAGGACGTGCATTAGTAGCGGCTAGAACTAGGCGCCTGATCCCTGTTTTGGGTCCCTGGCTGGGGAGGAACATGGGGAGATGGACTTTTACCTGCCCAATTCCTCACTGGTCACGGGATCTTTAACGTATATTTACATAGTTTTAACTTGAAGCACTGGCCAAACTGCGTATATTGCGGGGATACTGATAATGTCGAACATACCTTTTTTCACTGCGCTCGTTGGATTGATGAAAGGGAGCTATTGGGAATGACGGAGGCAACCCCGGAGACGTCATGGCAACCATGTTACGAAATCCAGATGGTTGGGAAAAGATAACCATGGTGCTTCGGAGGAAAAGTAAGGACGAAGAAACATGGATGGCTGAAATGTAGGGGATAGTCGTCATGTGGGGGGATATATCCCTGTGGAGCTGCATCTTGTTTCCTTCTTAAGGAGATAAGATGTAGTGATGAACAAGGGGACTCCTTCCCTTTATGATGGGGATAGGGGCTACAAACAATAACACGGAGGAGCCAGTGGGAAGGCCAACCTTCTACCGAGCCATTGTGCGCCATTGCCGGTGGTGGGCAACGGTGGCGACGTACGGGGACTCCTGATCCCGAGGCGTAAACACTTAAATAGGAGAACATTTACACATCCATATCAACCAGTATGAATGTTTTTGTGTGGATGATTTTGTTTGAGTGATGAGGGGGTGAGAACTTTTTGTTTCTTTTTGTTGCAGATACAGTGAAAATGGAGAGTCGCAGGCAGTCTATTCCACGCATTGCGGAAGAAGTTTTTTTTTTTCCCGCAGATGTCGGATTCATTCCCCCCGAGACTGCGTTATACTTAATTGTGGGTCCAGTCTTGGGCGCAGAGAAGAGTGGTGAGGGAGGTTAAGTCGGTTGGGGGGCAGATCATATACGCCTATCAACATCTTGGAGGAGCTTTTTAGCTAGCCTGGGGTGGATAGCGTCCTGGGTCCGAGCCCCACACACCCCGTGGTGGCGTGCGTTAATGGCATTCTTCCAATCTCATCGACAAAAAAACACATACATAAAGTACATATGTACCGTACGTACAAACTACAAACATTGTCCCACCCTTTTTTGGTTTTTTGGGGTCCCTGAGTAATGAAACGTCGATAAATGGTAAAAACCATACTCCGTTCTTTGTATGATTACCGTACTTATCTTCTTGCAGCATAATTTTAGAGATGTGATACAAGGAAAGTCAAAATGGATAAAAATTGATACACATTAGTTTAAATCCGTTTTATATAGAGTTCAAATAGTCGCAGGTTTGAGTCCCGACTTTACTCTCATATTATCATAATGACTTTATTATCATCAACGTCTTAAAATACAATTATGAATTTCCAGAAATGGATTTTTTTTACTGAATAAACGAATAACACTAATTAAATCAGTGATTCACTGGTCACGTTAAGTTTTTTTTATATATTTCAGTATATTAGACATATTTACCTGTTAATATAATAAGTAATCTCATGCAGTAGCTTTAGTACATTATATTAGAGAACCAAGATTCTAACTACACGTTAAATTGATAAGGAATACAGCGAAGTTATTGAAATATGATTACTTACTTTTCTAACTTTCGTCATGCTATGGTTTTTCAACTAGGATTCATGTTCTGTGGTAAAGTTTTAAGGTAGAACACAAAATTAATGGTATGTTAGGTGTTAATGTAACTGAAACTGACAATTTTTTTAAATTGCTGTTCATTTTTTAGTGAGAAATCTTTTTATGACCTCCTATTTCAAAATTATTTGATATCTACTCAACACACACACACATACACACACACACACGCACACACACGCGCGCACACACACACACACACACACACACACACACACACACAAAATTATTTACCAGATTTTATAATGTATGTATGTACATATTGTTACTTTCAAAATTTTGATATTTTTTTTCATTTTCATTTTATAGAATGGTTTTTTTTGCAACAACCAATTTCGGAAACGGTCTTCCACCTGCAATTTCTTTAGTAGAGATCTATGTCTCAAGAATTGAGAAATGGTAAAAGTTTTACATACATATTTTTTAATAAATATTCATTACAAAAAAAAATACAATTGTAAAAATTACTCATTATATAAATTTAAGTAAGTAGTTTTAAATCTACACTAATATTATACAGAGGAAAGTTTTTTTTATTTTTGTATGTTTGTAACGATTAAACTCAAAAATTACTGGACCGATTTCAAAACTTCTTTCACCATTAGAATGCTACATTATCCCTGAGTAACATAGGCTATATTTATTACTAGAAAAAATTAGGAATCCCTAGTAAAACTTTAATAATGTAACCCAAGGTGTAAAAAAATTAGCCATAAAATGACTTTCATCGTATGCGTTACGGAAACTATTGATGATACAATAGTAGAACAATAATACAATAATAGTGTAGAAAAAAAAAGTTCTACAATATTAAAGAACACATCAATATCTACAAAAAACTTCGCGATACGGTGAGGAAGGAGGCGTTAAAGTGCGGGAGAAGCGCGTGCTCTATGAAATAGGTAGCCGCGCGGCTCATACGCGCGGTCGGATCCCTACGCAGCGGACGCAACCGACATTGAATATTTGGACTTTTTTCATAGCACATTTTATTGTTCCAGTTAAAAAGTTCTTTTCAGAAGTACTTATAAATTATTTTATTCAACCTTTACTGTTTAATTTTTATAGTATTCCCACACTTTTTCTATAGTAAGTATTTATCAAAAGTTCTTTTCAGAACTACCTACTTAAACCTTTCCTGACTTATTTTATATTTTAGTTTATATTTTATTTACTTTATATTTCATTTAATTTACATTATTTTCATAATATTGCTTTATGTACACTGCTTATTCTTATTTTCTCTGATTTGAAAAAAAAACTTCCAAGCAATATGCCAAGAAAAAAAAGGTCGCAACTATCTAAACATAGTTCCCAAGCGAGATTAACAAAAATACGTCGTATTGGAGAATCTTCTTCTGAATATTCAGATCATCTCGCAAGTCAGAGAGAGCACCAGTTGCAATCGCGGGCCAGAGACTCTAGCGCCGAACGTTCGTAGCTGCTTGCTAAAAACAGAGCAACAAACTCGCAAGCACCGGCAAGGGAATGTAGCGCTGAACGTTCACTTCGTCTTGCAGAATAAATCCTAAAATAAACTTTTTTTTTTTTTAACCTCTGGACACCGTTAAAGTATATCTTCAGGTGATGAGATGAATGAATTGTAACGTGTGTGAAAAATGCCATGCCTGACCGGGATTCGAACCTGGGACCTCCGGATGAAAGGCCGATATGCTACCACTCAGCCACGGAGGCCGGTTAAATAAACTAAAAATGGTGTCTGTATGTCTCTTATGCCTTGCCAAACCGTTCATCCGATAGCAATAAAACTTTGGGGAATGATTGGACGCATACCAGGGAAGGTTTTTCAGTTAGTAAAATACGGGATTTTCCGAAATTTCCCTAACTTTTCCGAATAAATCCTACAATTACTATGCTTAGATTATGATAAAATTAGATAGACTAAATGTTCAGTATTAATTGTGATGATTTTGCAGTCATTTCAAACTTTCAATTGTTCGTTTAATTTATATATATATATATATACTCAAATCCAGCATTAGCGAAGCATTGCCGGATCGCTAGTTATTTAAATCTTTAAATATTTTTTGTTTTTTTTCAGAAAAAACAAATTTAAGCCTTTTATTTTACACTAAAAGTGATTCCATATTTATTTTATCAATAAAATTTCTAACGTAACGGAGTTTTTTTATGTGAGGATTCATATTTAAAATTTGAAAAGAATCAAATTTATCTCTGGTATCACTCAGGCCTAAGTATCATTCGTGAGTTATTGACACAAATAAATAACTTTTAAAACAGAACCTATAAATAATAATGACTTCTTAAGAAGTATATGATACACCATCAAACATGATATAAAAATTTATAAACGGATATTATGTAAGGTTAGCGCACTGCCAATCTATACAAGGGAAGTATTTTGAACGTTTATTATAGAGTGGTATGCTTTAAAAATGTATTGCATTAAGTTATTTAGTACCGATAACATTTAACTAATTTTTAAAATTAAATATTATGATAATAAATTAAAGTAAATAATATCAGTTGATCTAGCCATTTAATTTGTAGTAGTGTTAAAAATTATTACTTAGGTGTATTTGTTATTATTATTATTATTATTGTCCCGGATAGTTAATAGCATATTTTACGGTTTATTACAGTTTATGCACTTTTCATATCAAGAATAGTCCATACCGCAAGTCCTTTTTAGAGTAAAAGCTCTTCATGGAGATTGGAGTGCCTGTTCGTGGAAATGTGGAGGCATCTATAAAAAAAAAATTATTTTTATTGTGAAGGCTTTAATAATTAGTACCATTAATTTCAAGGTTATTTGTTTAAACATTTTTATTGGAATAAATCTGAAGTTAATATGAATTAAAAACAGTTAAATTGGGGCGTTTTACCTCGTTTTATTACTACTGAGATTTTTCCGGTTTTACAATTTTATTAGTTTATAACTCGTAAACAAAGGTATTTATCGAGTATCGGTTTCCGCTATCAATCTTCTAGTACATTTTTACGTTAAAATTGTGTGTCACATGTCCGCCTTCCTGTTTTAAAAAAAGTCTGATTCAGCGTGGCGGAAAAAGATTTCAAGCACATAATACAGTATTAAATGTTTAACATTATAGATCCGTACTTGTGTCTAACTGCTAGTATTCGTCAAAATTGAAATATATAGCTGTTTTCATATTTTAATGCCACCGTGCATTATACACTGTACTAAAACTGTAAGAAAAGTAAAAATTCTTTCAAAATTAGTCAGTTTTCTTTTTACGTTATTATTCAAGAATGTGCTTTAGTAACTGGTTATTGAAATTTGTTAAAATCTCAAGCTAGAAAAAGGGATGTAATATATAAAGAAGATATCTGAAGCAGTAGAATGAAGAAAATTGTTGAAATTAAACAAAATTCATGAAGATTAGAAAGTTATAGTTTAGAGGTTCCAATCAGACAAGTGACTAATTATTAATTAAAATAAGTGAAAAAACCCTTCTTTTAATATTATCATTCAGGGAATTTGTTGAATTTCGTAAATAATAGCCTATAAAAGAATAAGTCTTTAGAAATATTTTATTAACGTTTTGCGTAATACTTAATTTTTTAAATTATACTTACACAACATTAAAATGTAAATAATATTAAAATAATAAAAAATAAGTCATTAACTTATGTATGGGCATAATAAAACAATACTGTGAATGTTATTTAGCATGGCTAGAAAACAAATATGCGTATGTAAATGAGATAAGAGAAAAAAATCATTTCAGTAAGACAGTTTGACGTTAGCACAGGTAGAGAACAATTCTCCTGTATGGAACGTCAAAAGTGAACTCTATTCTTTTGTATTCATTTGTGCGAAGTTATATTTTTTCATAATTTTGTGATGTTTTTGTGGTTTTTACGTAAGACGTATAAAAAAATTGAATTTGTAGTGTTTATTTTGGATACCGCTGGACAATATGGTCAGTTATAAGAATGTCTTATAAGTCTCCCAAATATTTTTACACACACATAATAACAGTAATAAAATATATTTTATTGAATTTGTAAGATAAATTTAAATAATTTTAAAACTGAGGATAAATAATAATTTTTTTTTTTTAATCATAGGTAAACTTTTAAATGTTCATCTAATATATTTAGTCAGCAATTATTCCATGAACCATTTGAAATATTTTCGTAATTTAAATTTAACTAGAAGCTGAATAAGGTGCTTTTAAATACTTAGAAACATCTTTTGTTGTTGTTAGCTACCAGAGATGACGTATCTTCTTATTACAACCAAATTTAATACACCAACAAATTAAGATTAAAATAACTAAAAGGATATCCTGGTTTCTAAGCGTTTTTTCAATATTTGTAACGTATACATTATAGGAAATTTTGCAAATTAATATTTTGCACATTCTACCGTAATGAATCTACATAGTTAAATTTAATTTAATATAAAGAATTATTAATATTACAAAATTCATAATCATTGATAGATTTATCACAAATGTGGTGATAAATATTTTCGGTATATAGAAACCATGTAGCCGACAAATCAAACCGAAATTAATTCAAACTTTTTTTCATAGTCTCTTTAAAAAAAAACTAATATACTTATTTCTATCATGAAACAGTAA
Source organism: Zanna intricata (assembly GCA_010016005.3). Lineage (NCBI taxonomy): Eukaryota > Metazoa > Arthropoda > Insecta > Hemiptera > Fulgoridae > Zanna > Zanna intricata. Next base: position 11,613 of record JAAAKQ030096578.1, read on the forward strand.
GGAATGTAATTCGAGTTTTAACAGAAATTAAACTGGTTTCAATTAAAGCAAAGTCAAAACATTATCTTAAAAAGTAGCTAATTATTTTACACTGACATCAAAAAAAAGAAGGAAAAAACGTTTGATATAAAGAAAAGTTTACTTTTTAAGATGACTGTAGATAAAATATTTGAATGTGGTAAAAAAATATTACATTATTAACTATCATATTTCGGAATTTCACAATCAAAAAATTTTATTTATTTAAATATTTCTATTTATTTCAATTTCCTATTTCTTATTTATTTGAATTGGGGGTTACTCAGAGCCATTTTATTTATATAAACAGAATTATACCTAAGCACAAATAACTAAATAACAGTTCGAATCATTTTTTTCGACTAAAGTGGTACAATAATTTGATGTTCTAACTATCTTCCCAATCTTTCTTACAATAAAGACTGTGGCAAGAAAGACTGTGGAATATGTGACACTCGTACAAAAAGCTGAGATATACCATAAACTTGAGATTTAATGTGATTCTTCTCATATCAGTATGCCAACAATTGCTTTTATGACAATAAAAATATATAAATATTCTGACGTCTCTATTTTTCTATAAATAAGAGTGTAATTAAGAAACGGAAATATATCATCAATTTTTATTAATACACTTGTCATGATAAGATCTTTTTTGAGAATATCTTTGTCACATATTTATGAAATAATTCGCGTCTCATGCCAACTATTCCTGTGGGGGTCTCAAACACACACAGTAACTATTAAGTGACATTAAAACACAACTATTAAAGTAATAGTTAATAAATACTTTTTTTGTGGGTGAATTCGACCCACATTTGAAAGCCAAATGAGAACCGAATAATTTCATTAAAATATAGCAAAAGGTGCCCATTTAAAACTCTAGAATGATTTATCATTCGGGTTTCTTTGACCCGTTGGCGTTTATATAAACATTTGTAACTAAATACAAGCGCACTGCTCACTAATATCATTATAAAAACGCTTTATATGTATTACAAATCAATAGAAGCGGAGAAACTGAAGTTATAGACAAAAAACAATAATTTGATTTATATTTGATTATATCTCACCAAAAGCCTACCTCTTATGATACGTTTTATTGGCATGATTAAAACGTTTTCTACAATCTCTATCTTTAAAATAAATTTTTAACGAATTTTTTTAAAAATAAATTTTTCAAACAACGCCAACATATTGAACAGAAGATAAAAATGGTTTCGATTAAACCAAAGTCAAAATTTTGACGTGAAAGTAGCTAATTATTTTACACTGACTTCAAAAATAAATTAAAAAAACTTGATATAAAGGAAAGTTTACTTTTTAAACTTAACTTAACTTTTTTACTTTGTGTTTCGGATACTTGTAGGTGTAACATTTGAATGCAGTAAAAATATTATATTATTAACTTACGTATTCCGGAATTTTACATTATCAAATTTTATTTCTTTAAATATTTTTATAGAATTGAATTTCCTACGGAATATATCATTCTTGCATGATTTAGGATACAACTTCTATTATTTGGGTCACCTGGACCCATTTTAATTCATTTATGTCGACTAAAGTAGTACAATAATTTTATTTTTTAAAGCATCTTCTCAATCTTTCTTACAAAAAAGACTGTGGCAAGAAAGACTGTGGCATATGTGACATTTAAATGCTGAGATATACCAGAAACCTGAGATGTAAGTGAAACCAATATTTTAGTCAAAATTATGCAGTTTAGTTTACTTCTTATTGTAGTGATACTAAAACAATAGTAATAAATAACTTTCGACAATAAAAAGGCAATAGTAAGCCAGTTCACTCCTTATGTTTACCAGTAAGCGTAATATGTGATTCTTCTCACATCACTATCCTCACAATTGTTTTATGATGGTACAAACGCATAAATATTCTAAGGTCTCTATTTTTCGATGAATAATATTGTAATTAAGAAATGTTAAAAGGAAATATGTTATAAATTTTTTATTAATATCATGATAAGCTCATTTTTGAGAATATTATTCTTACAACTTTTTGAAATAATTCGGGTCTCGTGGGAACCATTCCTGTGGGGATCTCAAACGCACACAGTAACTATTAAGTGACAGTACAACACAGCTATTAAAGTAATAGTTTATAACCATTTTTTTTTTTTCAGTCAATTTGACCTACTTTTGCAGACCGAATAATGTCATCAAATTATAGTAAAAGCTGTCCATTTCAGAATACCATTCAGAATGATTTATCATTCATTTTTTTTTAAATAATTATAAAAAAAGAATTAAAGAAATAAATAAATATCTCGAACAATACCAACACATTAAACAGAAGATAAAAATGTTCTTTCATAAGATAAATTACAGAAAACTGAAGCTGGGCAAAGTATATTGAAAACTATTTGTTTTTTAATATCTTTTATTTTAGAGAGCAAATGACTGACAGGTATTTGGAATAGACTCATTTGAGAGAAATGGGAATAAAATGTTAATATTGTATCATAATCATTAATTCTCATGCAATGAACTCAAATTAGTTGCAAAACTGAGATTAAAAACTATTTTAATTAATTGGAATTACTAATTAAAACAAAATTAATCATTCTTTAAACCTTTTTCTGATTTTACATAAGTTAACGGTTTAGTTTAACACTTATCTAACTAAAATAAATAAAAATTACCGGAATCTTTATAAGGTAACCAAGTTATAATCATTGAATTTTCAGTAATTAAAACGAAAGAACATTGCGTTATAAATTACGCGATTTAGGTTATAGTAAAGTTGTCAGACCATTAATTCTTGGCTATACAGTTCTACCGATGCTATTTATATTGCAGTCAATACTGATTTAATTTAGGTTAAAACCATATTATAAGAAGATATCTAAAACCATATTTTTTTTTTTTTT
>JAAAKQ030096611.1:0-10665 GCA_010016005.3 Zanna intricata
CGGGACCTCCGGATGAAAGGCCGAGATGCAACCACTCGCGCCACGGAGGCCAGCCAGTTTTTTATTATTTATAACGGGTTTTTCGTTTGAATCCCTCCTAGGGATTTTCTCGTAAACCAAGTACAGTAAAAAAAAGAACAAGACGTTACTCGGACTGGAAAGGGGAAACCTCATGGTGACCTTAAACTTGACGTAGACCGTTATTTCAAGGTTAACACGATTTTTTCATATCGATATTTTCATATATTCAGACAAATGAAAACATAATTGCTAGATGAAATTTAAGTCAGGAAAGTTTCTCAAACGAGACGAGTTTAGAAAATTCTTGAACAATTTTAACGTACATGTGGAATAGAAAAAGCGCAGTTGTTGGAAATGTACTGAAGAAGATAAAAAAAAAAATCAAACCAGATTAGGTGAAGAAATCCTAGGAAGAAAGAGAAAGAAGAATAATAAAAACAATTATACTTGCATGAATCTTTGATAGTTTCTTAAGATAAAAAAATAAAAATTCGCAGTTCTTCATAAAAACAACGACTTTTCCTTATTTTTTTACTTTTGCCCTGCTCAAAGACGTACGCAGTTATCCCCTGAAAGTAGATAAAACTACCTGAATGCTCCCAATAATATTGCTAATAAATACCGCAGATAAAGAAACATCAACATTTCAACTTGCAGCATCATAACGAATGACGATTCTAACCTGCCCCGATCAAATTTTTTCAACCTTAAGTTAAGATTAACTCAAGAACAACTCAACCAATCTTCATCGAATTTTTACATGCACAAGTTAAGATACACTACTACAGCACATCTACATTTCAGTGAAATTGATTCAGTAATTTTGGAAATTTTTTAATGCAAATGTCCCTATTTAAAAAGAAATTATAAAAAATCCTATAAATGAATAATATAATTTTTTTTTTAATAATTCATTAAAAATAACACTACCAAAGAAAGAAGAAATAACTAACGTAAAGACATGAGGATAATAAAATAAAAATTGTATTAAATAGTAAAATTTTTTTATAAAATCCGTGATAATCATGAGTTAAAAAAAGAATGAATCGACTAGTAGAATTTTGTTGTTAAAACAAATCTATTTCTGGATATTAAATTATATTTATATAAAAATAGAAATATTTTACTTATCGTAATCTAGATAGATTTAGAACTAGCAAAAAATTTCCTATTTCTTATATCTGAATAATAACAGTAATAATTAGTTACGTGTAAGTAATGAATAGATTAGACTTTACAGTCAATACCTATCGTTAAAAAAAAAAATTTAACGTTTTAGAAGGAAATAATAATGTGGGTCAAGGAGATACAGTTTGAATATTTTGTTTTTTAACCATTTTAAAAGCAATTAATTATGTATATATTTATTTATTTGTTTTTAAATCATGACTAACAGACAATATTTTAAAATCAGTACTTTAATAGATTAAAATCATTACTACAGATGAAACTAGTTTTTTTTACATTTTTATTTTACGGTAATAGTGATTAAACATTTTAGTTTTTCCACTTGTATAAAAAATTAACAGATCGAGGCTTTGTCAGCTCATTGATACATTATGAAGCAATAATTGAGATATTCTTACGTTTGTAGTAAAATACAAATACGCTCAAATATTAACCTGCGTTTAGAGAATATTTTTCCTAATATGTAAAAACTAGGGTGTAGAATTCTTTCAGATGAAAACATAACACAGAAGAATAAACATAATAAGGAAGAAAACAATATTTGTCTCGATGAATAAACATTAAGAAACTATTTCACGCTTAGGTTACATTTTGGTAAGTGTAGGATTAAATATACATTTTACATATCTTAGAATGTGTATACATTCTACGAAAGTGGTTTTCATGTCAAATAAATTCACTGTCAACCGATATTTTAACCTTCTAATAACTGCAGTATTACATTACCATCGTATATAGTACACTGATTACTACTCTGAAAATCATGCAGTTTACTTCTTATAAATCTGTGACAACTGAAATAGTGGTTATCCTTGTTCGAGAAATGATACAAAAAAATTAGAATGAGATTTATTTTTTTTAAGAGAAGGTGTTGTGACAAAATCTATCTGAAATTTTCTAAGTCTAAAAATTAAAAATTAACGAATGGGTAAAACGGAAGAATACAACAAACATAAAACTTATATTCGCCTACAATATGACGGTAGGTAAGATCTATAATATACTAATATAGTTTGTTTTTAACCTTAAGCACTTAAGAATAGATACATACATAGATAATGGATACATACATACATAGATAATGGAGGATGATAATAATGAAAAATACTAATTAATAAACTGGTAAATGTTGCTAATTAATGAAGAAAGATATATGTACAAATCATTTGAAAGATAATAAAGAAAACTCTACTTTAGTGATCAATTTTACATTTCTCGATTGTTTTTATCATTTCTGGATTTATTATTTTTAATTTATTTATTTATTATTTTAATTAATTAAAATAATAAGTTAAGTTTCTTTTATATTTATTTTTTTTTATGGATCTCTCCTTTACAAATATTTTTTTCCAAATTTTCCCCAAATAATAAGGAAGCAACCAAAATAAAAAAGTTTTATTCGAAATTTGGAATTTTGAAGCTTAAATCTCATTTTGGTAATTATGACTTGACCGGCGTAACCGAGAATGTCATGCAATACTTTCCCAGCTATTTTATGGTTGGATTTTTTTTGAAACGCTACCTCACAATTTTACTAGGACTGTTTTATTTGAACATACCGGTAGATACGGACAGACTTACAGCTTTTACCACTTATACTACAATAATAATTAAAAATGTTCCAACCGAAACAAATACAAAACCGAAGACAAAATGTAAACAAAACACAAAAAAATAAGAGTAAAAGAAAGCCATGTCCATAAAAATTAAACCTTCGTGGGAAAAAATTAATAAATAAAAGCAGCCAGATTGCGTAGGATGTAATATACTTAATTTACTCGTGGGTGAATTAAGAAAGAATACAAAGATATAATATTTTAACAAAGTTGGCAAAAAATGTTACTAAACTTTCCAGGAATTTAAATTAAACTTAAACTTTAAATTCTCTTCTTCTTCTTCTTCTTCTGCTCTACGTCCAAACCTATATTTTATTTAATGAATATTAATTATGTGAAGAACTCTCTCTTACAGGAGCAATCAAAGACAAATTTTGAGAAGCAGATGAACTATTCCTTAGTTATAAAGCATTAATAGGGTTAACTTAATTTTACTAAGGTAAAATTAAGTTAATTAATTTATAACATATTAATTTATAACCCTATTAATTTATAACATAGATGAACTATTCCTTAATTATAAAGAATTAATTTAATTCACTATTAATTTATAACACATTAACCCTTATTGAAATCATTCCTGTACAAATATAAACCAACCTTATTACATCGTTATATATATAATTATTAGTTATCTGATGGTAATATTAAAAAATATTGAACATGGTAAAGTTCAACCAAAATCATATTTCGTTTTATATCTATGTCTTCATTCTTTTTTCAGTTTTTTTTCGAAATTTTCCACTTGAAACAAATATTTTTTTAAAAATTTGATTAATATGAGAATTCTGTGCTAAAAATTTAGAGGTCCAGGAATTTAGAATTTAAATTAAACAATTTTTATGCGTTTCAATCTATCTTTTACGAATTGAGATATATGTGTCAAAAGTTGGGAGGTCAAAGAAAATGTAATTGAGTTGACGTTAAAATACAGTTAAAAATATATTTATGTATGTGTAACAAACATTAAAAAAAATAAATAATAATAATCTAGATTTATATTAGAGGGTTATTTTACTTCGTATAAAACTATAGAATAAAATGTAGACCTACGTTTCTCAAAAAAAAAAAAAAAAAAAAAAAAAAAAAAAAAGGGAAGAAAACAAGAGAAAGAAATTTTCCAATGGTTGGAAATAAAGTAAAGAAGAAATTTTCCTCATCGGTACCTCTAATTGGAGAGAAAAGAAGTTATCCGATTATGATGGCTGCGACTCGTCTTATAAAAGTAACAAAATCGAATTAGTATATAGAAGGTAACGGCACCCGGCAATTGTTTCTTTTATAATCAGTTTAGTAATAATATAATGTCCTGTTACGTATTTCTTTTTTCAACGATAATAATAAAAATACTAACACTAATAATGTAATATAGTAGAGTCTTTGCCATACAACCAGAATACTAATATTATTTACCAAGAATTCTATATTTATGTACATCCTCATTTTACAGTTTCCTTTCTTTAGTAACATAATAAGCGTTATACATTAAAATAATGACGGATAATTAATTATTTATTATTAATAAAGTTTAAAAATATAGTAAGTTACAATAATGAAGAATAATTCTTTATAATTCTATATTTAAATAATAATTATTTACGTCAATAAGCATTCAAAAGCTCATAAATTTAATAAATATTCTAATACGACTGTTAATTACAAAAACATACATAAAACTGGAGATTATAGAGGTACTATAATTGTTTTCCTTATTAATAATTATTGAGCAATTATTAATAATTGACTGATGACTGATGAATTAATTCACAACAGAAGTTTAGGAAGAAGCCTGAAAATAAAATACTTCAATACTTTCTATGCTTATTGCAAAATTTTAAAAAGAGAGATGAATATTAAAAATTAAAAAAAAAAAAACATTATAAAAAACATATTGTACATATGTTCATATTTTAACATATATTATAAAAAGAAAAAAAATATTGCTCTTCAATGTAGGACAATTACCAATATAGGATAATTAAATAGCGTGCGAGTAACAATTTTGAATATAGTATTGGTATTTTTTTGTCAAATTTTAAATTTATTTAAGCATATATATATATATAACCTATGACACTCCCAGTAACATAAGGATTCCAACGCAGAGTCATACATCTAAATCAGTTCAGCCGCTTAGCTACTTACAAGCTTCTTCCAACAAAAAAAAAATCGATTTAGGAATATGAAAATGGAAATTTTTAGCGTATCATATCTAACCGGGATTCAAACCCCCGACCTCCGGATGAAATGCGGATTATTTATCATCCAACTACGGAAATCATCATAAAATTAATTGCTTTTAATTGTTAGGCTAAACATTATTATTATTAATTTATTATTATGTTTATATTTCCTTAATTTTTTTTTTTATTACGTTACAATTATAGAAGAAAAACGTACCAAATACATGAGTAATTAGAATAATGAATCTATCCATAAAGAGGATTAATTCAAATTGAATAGAATGCATACACGTTAAATTGTTCTTCAATTACTGAAAAACACTTCTTGTAACAATATAGTAAAAAAAGAGCTGGCCAAGTATTCCATTATTTTCTCGTCTACGCCGATAAAGTTATACCATAATTAGCACAGCTTTTTGCAATTTGAATATTAAGGATTTGACTTTTACATATATAATAAAATAATTTAATCTTTTTACAAAACAATAACAAAAATGTACTGACCCACAATTGGGAAACGCTTATTTGTAACCAAATATTTAATGTCCTTAATAAGAGATGATAAAGTTAAATGTAAAATTTGAAATTACAATTATAACAAAAAATAATATATACCTAAAAAAAGAACATTTTATTATTCAAATTTTTTATTACGTTTTAAATTTTACTTTTTGAAATTTCTTTTTGTGTTGTAATTTGATTTTAAACCTGAAAATAAAATACTTCAATACTTTCTATGCTTATTGCAAAATTTTAAAAAGAGAGATGAATATTAAAAATTAAAAAAAAAAAAACATTATAAAAAACATATTGTACATATGTTCATATTTTAACATATATTATAAAAAGAAAAAAAATATTGCTCTTCAATGTAGGACAATTACCAATATAGGATAATTAAATAGCGTGCGAGTAACAATTTTGAATATAGTATTGGTATTTTTTTGTCAAATTTTAAATTTATTTAAGCATATATATATATATAACCTATGACACTCCCAGTAACATAAGGATTCCAACGCAGAGTCATACATCTAAATCAGTTCAGCCGCATAGCTACTACTGTGAAACTAATACACGTACAACGTAAATATATTAGACTTCTTTTTAGGCAATAGTGTAAAAATATATGTTCCAGAGTTAATTTTAATAACCATTTAAGTGATGAAGCAAAAATACAAAAAAAAATCTTTTTATAATAAAAATTAAAAGATTTAGTACCAAAAAACAAAAAATATATGTTTTTTAGAAATGGGGAATAAATTTTAAGAAACTCTTCTTTTACATATTTATATATATGTTGAACTTAACAAATTTACTTGTGTAATGTTTTCTCTCAATCTTTAAACCTCTTTTCAACAAACGCTAACATGGGAAAAAGAAAATCTGTAAAACCTTAATTGCATTTTATTTTTGGGGTCAGTAATTAAAAAAAAAAAACATTTGTAGGTAGTTTTATATATGTTACCCCCCTAATACATATAGAATTTTTTAAAACTAATTTTTTAAAAACTTTTTTGTATTGTGGGGGGATCAATGCTCCATATATTCAATTATTTGAAGAAAATCGGTGTTGGCCAATCCTGAGATGTAAGGCTAAAAGCTGTGCAACATACATGCATAGTTACGTACGCACATACATACATATGATGATTTTTTTTTTTTTTATTAGATTAACTAGTTGTACCCTAAAACATAAAGATTTGCAAAAACATTGATAATCCTTTAAGGGAGCTAAAATAAATAATAATCGGCAGGAAAATGAAATCAGATTACCAGTTGTTTCTAGTCCATTATTATTTAATTATTTCTAATGCGCTTCGTTATCATTGTAGGGGGATAGCCCTTTTTCTTTAACCAAGAACCACAGGAAGTGACAAAGATACTGACCAAAAATCATACTGATCGATAAACATATTTTTTTACGAATATATTTGGGCTAAATTCATCCTACTATTTAACTTACTTGATTAATAAACTAAAACTCTAAAAGACTTTTTTGAAAGAAATTTTTAAAATTTCATTACATTATTATTAAAATTGCTGTCCAAAATATTGATATAAATATACATGTAAGTATTTTGTGTGTGTGTGTGTGTTTATGTGTCTAGATTCACGCTTATTTTTAAATACCTAACTTGCAAACCAGTTTTTTTTAAAATGGAATAATAAAATTTGGTTTCTAAATTGCATAAATGTTGAAATGTTGGTTTAATTGGATCAGGGACATCCAGTCTGTTACAATACAAGAGAAATCTTTAGTTAATTTTACCTTTTTTTTTTTTTTTTTTTTAAATAACCGAATTAATTACAATATTTCTTTTTGTATAATGTTTATTAAATATCTGAAAAATATATTTAATATTTGAGGTTGACCTAACACAAATACAACAGTAAACATATCAATAATGATATTTTTATTAGTGGTTTAAGACTGATATGAATTATTAAAGAAAATATCAATAAAATTTAAAAAAAATAAAAGAAATCTTGGACAGAAACTTTTTCGAAGTAGTAGAAGATCTAAAACAAAAAAGAACAATAATAGAAGATTTCAGACAAAGGCCAGTGAGAATTGTCAAATAAGACAAGAAAAAAATGGACTCTGAGGAAAGTGTTAAATGTGGTCTATTGTTGGCCGAAACGAAAAAACAAAATAAAATAGATATTACAAAAAATATGTAAAGCTTTGTAATTAACTAAAATTATATTTATATTTGTATATACATAATGTATCTGTTAAAAAACATCAATTAAGGAGTATGTTTCTATTATATTGTCACGTGTTTGCTGTTCGATGAATTCGAAGTACAGATGTATACTATTTGAGTTAACGAACGTAAAAGGTTTTAAAAATATAATTTATTTATTCTTAAATAATGTACAAAATAATTAAATTATAACTAGTCAAATAAAATTCCAATATTACTATGTAACTTACAATAACTAATACAAAATTAGCATGAGAACTATTTACTTTTTATGTTGAGACTAGCATACATTTTTATGAATGAATTTACAAAGAAGTCATCGAACTGCTTTTCATACTTAACCACTATCCAAAAATGGAATATTCGTGACGCACTCTTCGCTCTTTTGTTACCTTCATAATCATTCCGAATGATCCTGCATACTGTCCTCATATTTATCGCACACTGAACTGAAAACTAAAACTGTAGTTCTCTAGTCCTTGGCAGTATTTATTTATATCTCCGCGACTAGCAATTAACCTGCAGTAACAGTACCTGATTCACCCTTTTACTCTTTCAATCGTAATGATTTCTAGTGATCACTCCTACGATTTTCTATAAATTCTATTTAGAAAGAATTTTTTCCGTTTCTTCCACATTTTTTGTTCATTTTCTCTCCCTTTCTTTATGTGGAATCTTCTCTACCGGTTACATTTCCATCATCATCTTACATTTGATTATAAATTCCTTAAACGAACTTTAAATTGAAAAATGGACTATAGGTTCATTATATTCAAAAGAATGAACATTTTTGTGCATTTTATAAGAAAACTATCAAATGTAAGATTGAATAGTATAAAGAAACTTACGACATAATTGAACAAATCAAGAAATTTACATAGCAAAGAACAGAGAAATTTTTTTTTCTTTCTGGGGAATAAATTTTACACATATATTCTTATACACCTATATTTTTATAGATATTTAAGAAATTAGAATTAAATGAAGAATAAAACCATTTTAGTTGAAGAAAGGATAATTGAAAAAAATACAGAAATTATTTTTTTTTTTTATTTTTAAATTTTAGATTAGACAGTGTTGTTACAATTTTTTTTTTAATTAGTTAACTCATATAAAGAGTTCCCCATCCCTTTCAACATCTGCTCATACAAATCTTCAAACTAAAGTTACATAACATATCTTCAGTCTCCTTTAATCTTTAGTCGATTGTTTCCTCCTTCGTAGAGTGTTCTTTTGACCGAGTACTGATGTATGACGTATATCTACCGTCATGGTTGAAATGTTTATTTACTTTGACACTTCACTGTGGAATGATTATTTTAGATATATAATTTTGAAAATCCATAGAAAATTAAAAATAACAAATATTGATTTGTTTATTGCATATAAACGCCACTTAATCTATAGTGGTTTCTTGGTATTCGTTTTTTTTTGTAGTTTACTCTATTGGCTTTTTTTTTTGTAACTTTAATTCCTCTTATAAAAGTTGTAAAATATAATGCGTACTTTCTGCTCATTTATTAGTCAGTTTAATACCATGTGGTTTAATAAAAAAATTAATCATTTTTCTTTATTACTGACTGATTGTGTTTTATATATATGTATATATATATATATATAATAAAAATTATTTAAATAATTTTTTTTAACTTGTATAATGAAAATTTATTAATTAAAAGAAATAAATTAAAATAAAATATTTGTAAAGATTTTCTAAATATCTTTTTAGAATATCCATAAAAATATGTGTATCAAGTTTTTCATCCACAACGATTGTTTACAACCTGTTGTCACAAAATAATATAGTCATTCTCAAGAATAATAATCATACCATGCCAGAATTAGTATGGAAAGTGAGAAATAAACTGGTTTTCTGTTACTTTCTTTACTAAGCAAAATATACAAAGGAATTGATTTATATGTAGTCCTACATCTTCAGTATGTTTACCAAAGGAACTGCATAAACGCTTAAGCGACCGGAGAATTTTTCTCCAGAATGCACCTGAATTTTACTTTCAGAAAAAACATCTCTGGCTCTGTCTAGGTCTCATATATTTCATATGGATTTACATCTAGTAAAGATAACCCGTGTAAGAAAATGTAAAGTAAAAATTTAGTGTAGCTTTTTCTGTTCTATAAAACAAAGTGTTTTATATATATTGCTTTAACTCATCAGAAGCAACCCTTCTTGACAAAGAGTTATGCAGTTGGAATAAAAATTTACAAAATTAAAAATTTGCCATTTAAAATAGTATAGTATTTACCATTCATATAGTATTAATGTACTCATTTAAATGCTAATAGTATGTATTAGTAGTACTAATGCATACTGTAATAGTACTAATATCATGTGTATTTAGTAGTATATTTTTAATATTTACCGTTTATAGTATATTAACCTATTGAAATATTATTAAACCAAACATTTTTTTTCTTACCTTCTCACATTAACCTCGCTTATTTATTCATAGGTGGTTATTAACCGAATGTATAAAATATTTCTTATAAAACAATTCGATGAAAAATTTATATTTATTATCTAATTTATTTTATCTAGGAAGATGTTTTAAACTTTACATCAAATTAGATTTATTTACCAGTTATTACAAATTTGCTCCGTCAAAGAGGATTATTAAAATACATATTTAAATGAGATAATTTCAAAATTTTTAATTTTATTCACAAAAAAAAATACATGTTAAATATTATCGCAAATAAATTACTCAACTAAAATATGTGGATTAAAACAAGCTATCAGCTACAAGCTTTATTTTTTACTGCGTAGTGATTATGCAATTTATATAATACATATATATATGGAGTACAGTTAATCAAACTATATAAGAAACTGGATTTTTTATTTCATACCTTATTTAAAACAACATTAAAGAAAAAATCACATTAACATTTGGGCCACTTACATTATAAAATATAAATAATGTAATT
>JAAAKQ030096622.1:0-14522 GCA_010016005.3 Zanna intricata
AAACAATTGAATTTGCCCCTTAATTGACCTTCCCAGAATTTCAGAAAGCCTTAATTTACCCGGAGGAACTGAAATTCAGGCAAAATCTTTCACTCTGTATAACTCGCTAACAAAGCATTTTCTGACCTATGTTTATATGAACTTTTTTCTTATTTTTAGCATCTAGTATGAGTTGTCAAAGTACTGCCCTATCCTTCTGAATCACCATGTATGTATCAATAAATGTATGTATAAATCTGTGAGTAAACTAGAGTTATCAAATTGAGAAAAAACAGTGACAAAATGTGCTACAAAACTGACAAGTGTAACAGGTCTGATAAAAGTTTAACCAAAGCAATTTTTATCAGAAAATTAACCAAAACATTACATACTCTGTATGTTAATTTGATTGTTAGTTATAATGAAGGATATACTAAAAAGGATATCACTGTTTTCAAAAATCAACAAGTTACAAATTAAAATGTAAACACCAAGCTAGTGGGTTGAAAAAAATCTAAAATGATAACAAATAACTGAGTCACGTCCTGAAAGTTACATGTTTGGTCAAAAATCATCATAAAACTGTCAAACTTCATGCCTATTAACTGGGAAATATCTATTATAATACTAGACAGAATGGAGTACACGTACATACAAACAAAACCTTTGTATGACAAAGATAGAATGAATAGGAAATTATATATCTCGCTCAGAAGGGTTGGATTAGGCGTTCTCAAGCCAGTCATAAATCTCTATGAAAACGTGTTAAAAATGTTCCCATATATCCTACAATACATTGTGATACCTTGTTGGAAACAGCGAAATGTCGCCAATAATCATATATAAATATAATAATTGTAAGAATAAAATTACGCGCCTACAACTGTAATGATTGTAAGAGCCTATAAAGGAACAGATTATAATTATCGCGGTGCATAAGGGTTAATAAAAAATAATCTTCTGATTACTGGAATTAATAATTCACTATGTCAATCTAATTACAGTGTTACTATCAGATTATATTCAAGATATCAAAATTTTACGTTCAAAATTGTTTGTGCTGTATTACCCAATCTAACTGATAATCCCACTGAATCATTTAATTCATGTCTACTTAATATGCCTGAAAATTTATTTCTTACCGATCCACAATTTAATATTACATCTAATGTTGATATTCTTTTAGGTGCTCAATACTTCTTAAATCTCATACTAGCTGACAATTATACATAACTAACACTACCCGATACTGTAAGAAACCAAACTAGGATATATTCTAGCTGGAAACCTTCCTTTCAATCGCACAAACAATAGTTCTGTTTCTTCATTTTTTATTCGTAATGATAATAAAAATCTTTCTGCTCAAATAGAAAAATTTTGGGAATTAGAGGAATGTAACACTAAAACACACAATAAATTAGACACCATATGTGAAAAACATTATACTGAAAACACCAAGCAAAATGAAAATGGTAGATTTATTGTTTCATTACCACATATACATAATAATTGTGAACTTGGTGAATCATTTAAAAATGCAAAAAAAAATTTTTAGTCTTAGAAAATAACTTTAACAAAGACCCTAATTTTAAGAACAATTATGGTACCTTTATTAATGAATACTTACAGTTAGGTCACATGTCTTTACTAAATTCTGAAGATTGGTTAACAAAGTTCAAAGGTATTTTACTTACATCATTCTGTGTTCAAGGATTCAAGTTTAACTACAAAAATGAGAGTTGATTTTGACAGTTCTTCGAAAAAAACTAATGGTTTGTCATTAAATGATACATTACTAGTTTGATCTACTGTTCAACAAGATCTTTTTGCTATTTTACTTAGATTTAGAATTCATATTTATGTAATTACTGCTGACATAACAAAAATGTATAGACAAATTTTAGTTAAACCACAAAATTGTAATTTACAATGAATCCTATGGCGTGATTCGCCAGATAAGGAACTAAAACATTATGCTTTAAGAACTGTAACTTATGGTACCGCTAGTGCTAGCTTTCTAGCTACTAGATGTCTTATAAAAATTGCTTATGAAAATAAAAGCATTTTTCCTCTTGCTTGTAATACTATAAAGAATGATTTTTATGTTGATGATCTTATAACAGGGTGTGATAACTTAAATCAATCAATTAAGAAAAGATTTGTAATTTATTAGAACAATATGGTTTTCAACTACATAAATGGTTTTCAAACAATCAATCAACAGTCTCATCCAACAGGGATACTTTTATTTCATTTAATAAAAATCAAAATGTACATACTCTTGGTATTTTGTGGAATAATACTACAGACAAATTTACATATGAAATGAATCAAAGTTATGATTCTAAATGTACAAACAAGCCTAAAATTCTAGCTGTCATCACAGATATCTATATGACCCTTTAGTACTTTTATGTAAATATTTCAAGCAACAATTATGGCAATCTAAGGTTAATTGGGATCAAACATTATCTGATAAGTTATTAGCTCAATGGTCTGAATTGTATAATCAATTAAGTTTAGTTAGTAGTATTAATGTAAATAGATGTATCAAATTTAACAATAATAATAATATAAGTTTGTGTTAAATTCATGGATTTACTGATGCATCTTTCAAAGGTTATGCATGTTGTATATACATAAGAAATGTTTATGACAATGGTGATATTTCACATAATTTACTTTGCTCAAGTCAAGAATTACACCTTTAAAACAAATTTCATTGCCAAGGCTAGAAATTTGTGCTCCTACTCCTTTCTTGCTTACTTCATAGGATTGTCCCTACAATACAATAAACATTGATAAAATCAATTTATACTCTGACTCTACTGTTGCCTTACATTGGATAAAGGCTGAACCTAAAAGATGGAAAATTTTCGTTGTAAATAGGGGTTTCCGAAATACAACAAAATTTCTTTAAACTCTGTTTGGCATTATGTCAAGTCTAATGATAACCCTGCCAATATACTTTCTTGGAGATGTATTCCAAAAAATATTAATTAACTCTCCTATATGGTGGCATGGTCCTAGTTGGCTTTCACAAATCTTCCATATGGCCAAATGATCATCACTTTAATTCTAATGAAAACAATATTGATTTACAATGCCTTATTGAAGAACGTCATAAGATTCAAGTGTTCCTTTCAACCTCACATGCTACCAATTGTTCTGAAAGGTATTCATCATTGTTCAAGCTGCTTCACGTTTTTAGTTATTGTTTTAGATTTATCCATAATGTTAAGCACAGGCCTACTCTTACAAATCATAAGGTATTATCATCATAGAGTTAAATTTTACTCTGAAATTTTTCATTTTTCGACCTCAATTAAAATACTTTAAAACTGAAATCAATGACCTTCAAAACAAACATCCTATTTCAAAACAAAGTAAACTTATTTCTCTAGATCCATTTCCAGACAATAAGGGTATGCTTCATATAGGTGGCAGATTAATTCATTCTAATTTATCCTATGATAAAAAACCTAAGTTAATTTTGCATCCTCATGCAAATATCACAAGATTAATCATTCAAAGTGAACATCTACGTCTTCTGTACGCTGGGCTTCAATTAACTCATAGTTCCCTCTGTCAAACATATTGGATTGTAAATGCAAAAATAGCTGTTCTGTAATAAGGAAATGTTTTAAATGCTTTAGTTTTATTGCTGATAAACAGTCTCAGCAACTTGGTCAGTTATCTGCGACCAGAATTATACTAACAAGAGCTTTCGCTAATTATGCTGGTCCTATCATGATTCGTCATGACGGGCAGAAATCCAAAACTATTTCAAAGTCTTATATTGCGCTTTTTATTTGCTTATCAACTAAGGCTATTCACATAGAACTTGTTTCTGATTTAACAACTGAATCCTTTATTGCAGCCTTAAGGCGAATTCACTTCTCATAGAGGTCTTTGTAATCAAATGTATTCAAATAATGCTTCTAATTTTCGCTCTGCTAGAAACACGCTACATGAATTATTTGAATTCTTCAAGTCAAAAAATTTAAATCAAACTATTCAATCATTTTCAGCATCTAATAATATCAAATGGTCTTTTATTCCTCCTTCCTCACCTCACTTCGAAGGCTTATGGGAAAGTGGCATCAAGAGTGTGAAGCATCATCTACGTCATGTCATTGGAAAGACTATTCTTACCTTTGAGGAAATTTACACTATTTAAACTCAAATTGAAGCATGTCTTAATTCTTGACCCCTTTTTGCTATTTCTAATGACCCAAGAGATCCAGAACCATTTACACCTGACCATTTCTTAATCGGCTCTTCTCTTACATCAATTCCTGACTCGGACTTTTCTGAAATTAATGAGAATCGTTTAGGTAGATGGCAATTATTACAAAAATTTATTTATTCCATTTGGAAAAGATGGTCTAAAGATTACCTTCATCAATTACAACAACGTAATAAATGGCATTTTCCCAATAGAAATCTAGCAAAGGGTGATTTAGTTTTACTTTGCAATGAAAACACTACTCCATTATTATGGAAATACAGCATTGTTACCATTACTCTATCTGGTACCAATAAGCTAGTTAGGGTTGCAGACATTCGTACCTCAAATGGTACTTTTCATAGGCCAATTCATAAACTTGTTTATTACCATTATCTGATAACTAATTTAATTTGAATAATTAAAATAAGGAATTCTTTTTTTTTTTTTGTTTTGTACTCTTCCTTTGTCAATAACACAAGTATAATTGTCATTTTATTAAAAAACATTTTGTATATATTCTTATAATTGTAAAAAAAAATTTTTTGCCACATTAAAAATTGTTCGATTTTAGCGAGCAGTATGTTACGTTTAATCTATGCGTTGATAACATTAACCTAGACATAAATTGTATCCGTTCATTCCTGTTCCGATTACGAGTCGTATTCAGATATTAGTATAGACAACAGGCAGTAGGATTCCAGACCCCAGTGTGGTAGTAGTAATCCAGTCACGGGCAGACGCAGCCATAAAACTGCAGTTGTATTCAAGTCGTCAGACATAGCAGCCGAATATTCATAAGCGAAATCATTCATAAGTTTTTTATTACTCATAAGCTAATTACTTCAATGATTAAGTTCATTATTCATAAGTGTAAAATAATTATTATTCATTTGGGGAAAATTGTATAAAACAGTTAAATTATACGAAAAGGTTAACGTCATCAACGCATACAACCATGTACTACAATAAATAATCGTTTAATCAAGAGCTGGTCTTTATTTATTTACAAACAACTACATCACATCAGCTACTATAAATATATATTATATACTGGTCCTCCGCGCTCAACTACTTCAAATCAACAACTTTAACAAATACTATGAGTTTTAAATATTGCGCTATTGTTCTAATTATTAAAATTAACTCATTCAATGACTAGTCAGTTAGTGTAAAAGTATCAGACTGAACAAGTCAAAGAACTAGTTTCACATAAATGTGAGCACTACTACATCCAATTATTATTATCAACTAATGTTTCTCTGAAATATAGCAGCCATTCTTAGTTAATAATTCAAATGTACCTAGTACAAATATTATCACATTTTAATGAATCTGACAAAATAAAGAATAAAATTAAATTACCTGCTGTCCAACTACACTGTTGAGAGCCATTTTATTCAAATAGTGACATTCCAAAGGCAACATTCCAAGATCACTCTGTTTTTTCACTAAACAAAGAGAATCACTCTGTCACAATCTACTTTGCAACAAAAAAATTTGTTATATTGTTTATAAAACAGATATCTAAATTTATAGTATTAGTATTAGTTATCTTACTTATAATGGCAAGCACAAAAAGCTGGTTTTTTAAATTATATTTGTAGATCAAATTGTTGCAGAGCAATGTTATAGTAATTTCTGGAGAGTGCATTGTTTAGAATTATTCATCATGAAAAGTTGTATCATGATGACTGTATCAGAAGCTGTTTGCTATAAATTCACTACTTAAAATGAATTAGCTACTATATGTGAATTTCAGAGGTATTTAAAATAGTGTCATCCCTTCTAGAAATTCTTTGTTATTTTGGGTTAAGAAATGGCATAAAGAGGGGTCGGCACAAAATTCAAAACCAACTATCACCATGTAAAGTTTATATGCCTGAAAACATTTACCATATGCAAACTGTCATTCCCAGTCTATCAAGATCAGTCTGACACCATGCCACAACACTTGGCATAACGTTCATAAAGTACTACCAAATTCTGCATGGTAACATAAAACTTCATTCATAAAAAATTTGGGTTTTTCATGATATACAAGAGGAAAATAATGCATCATGAATTATTTTTTATTACGTTTTTAATAATGATTTATAGAGATCTCAAATCAACTACTTCATTTGGGATACCTTGTAATGTCTGATGAACTACATTTTCATCTGAATAGTTTTTGTAAAAGGTAGAACTGTTGCTACTAGTCAGAGAACCGCTTCAGAAATTGCACCATAAGTCATTACAGAGCAGCAAAATTACTGTGTAATGCACTCAACTTTACATCAGATTACTGGATTTTCTTTTTCAAAACAAACAAAAGTGTTCCTGTAACCATTAAGTGAACCCTACCACGTACAATAATGCAGAATTTTTTACTGGACCAATTTCTTGATTATATTTCATTGAAAGAAAAGCATATACTTTGGTTTCAACAAGATGGAGCTATAGCTCACATGACTTCTGAAAGAGAGTTGACATAAAATATTCAGTACACAACTTATTTTACAGTACAGCAACATGAAATTGCCCAGATGGTCACCAGATTTTTACCTTTTGGTATATTTGAAAGCCAAGGTCTATGAGACACTGCCAGTCAACACCCATAAACTGAAGGAGCATATACAAAAAGCCATACATGAAATCCCGCATTCTTAAAAGACTCATGCATTCTCTTCAAGATAGATTACAACAATGTTTAGATAATTATGGTGGATATTTAATGAATTTTATAAAAAGGAAGTTTTATTTCAACTGATATTCTGTATATTTCTACAGTAATAAATTGGTTCTGTGATCAGTCTCACAATATTATATCTATGACAATCAGAATTTCTGCCCCACTTAGATTAGCTATTTATCTTATTTTGATTTTTCTATTACATACATTTCTACAACAAAAATTCTTTCTTCATAATTATACTTATAGAAATTCTGAACTTGTTAGCGCAACCAGTGCCATGCTTAATAAAGAGCAGAATGAATAACCTGAAATCTAATTTAACCAATTTTTCATAAATTTATCAGCAATAGCACCTGCAAGTGCTAGACATTTTTTTTAGTTGATCTAAGAACTGATAAATTAATCTACGTAGACTCTACAACAGACATATCTTAACCTACACCTACAAACCAAAGATGTGACAATATTTTAACCATTGTTAACATTGCTGCAAACCGAGATTACTTTTCTGTTCATTATTCATTTGTTCTTTTATTTCAACTATGCTTCTTGTTATTTCTGGCGAGATACTAAGTGGGCACTCTGGTCATCTAGTGGACTGTCTACCTCACGGCCCTGATTCCTAACCGTGGCACATCATGTGCGCAAAGTCTGCAAATTGGGTCTACGAAGCTTGGCTGAATTGTATTATTTACTTGTACTTTAATTTTGTTGTTCTGTAACCAGTCTACTATAATTTATGTATATTGCTAATGTTTTACCGCATAACGTGTAGATCATGAGTACGACACGTGCAATCCCGTTGCACTCAAGGTATGCAAAGTGTGCCAGTTGGGCCCACGATGTTCGGCTGAAATGTGCTATTTATCTGTTTAATTTATTTGTGTAACTTAATTTTGTTATTCAATTTTGCTGTTCTGTAACTTGTCGATAATGATGTGTAAATGCTGCTAATGTTCTATTGTACAACGGGTTGATCATGAGCACATATCTAATGCAATTTTGTCGTGCTCAAAGTACACAAAGTGTGCCAGCTTGGCCCACCACACTCAGCTGAACTGTGCTATTTATTTGTGTGATTTAATTTTGTTATGTAATTTTGCTGTTCTGTAACTTTTCTATCATAATGTGTAACTATTGCCAATGTTTCTTTGTTCAACGTGTAGATGAGCCCATATCGTGGGCAATTGTGCTCTAAGTGCACAAAGTGTGTCAGTCGGACCCACGATGGTCGGCTGAATTGTGCTATTTGTTTGTACATCTTATTTATGTCATTTAATTTTGTTGTTCTGCAACTGGTCTATTATCATGTGTAAATACTGCCAAGGTTTTATGGTAAGAGACCATAAGTCCATATCGTGTACGATTCCGTTGTGCTCAAAATAATTCAAGTGTATATTATTATGTGTAAATACTGCTAAGGTTTTGTGGTATAAGGTGTGGATCATGAGTCCCTATCATGTACAATTCCATTGTACTCAGAATACTTCAAGTGTATAATTTAGGTGTATAAGTTAGGGTTAAGTTTAGTTTTAGTTTTATTTTGAGGGTCTTGGGCGGAGGGTACATTCAGGATTAGAGGGTATAAAGGCAGTTTGGATATGTATAAAAAAAAAAAAAAACGGGATGAAACTTACGAAACATGGCAACAGCTAGGGCATGGGAAGTAGCCTGGTTACTGAGGATGCCTTGGTCCAGAACATACACAAGAGTGTTTTGGATCGGGATACTTCCGATGAAGCATTCGGGCTCCTCTTAGGTTTGAGAGGCCTCGAGCAGGTGTGGTAGGGGCACTCGTGCATTTTTCATTGCGCATGCTGCCCCTTTAGGTCAGGCTAGTAGGGCGGAGCGAGTAGCCTTCTGGAGGTGGTGTCTTTGGCTCACCACAAGCGGGGACTCGTCACACCACAATGATCCCAGGAGGACCTCAAAGGGAGGCCCCTCTGCAGGGGCCCAAGCAAGGAGGGCAAAAGGTTAGGTTAATCTGCCACCATGCACTGCACTCAGGGCTGACTGATGAGATGCCAAAAGAAGGTTCCAGTCACCCCTGGGAAACGGCAAGGTAGGTTTTGTCGGTTAGGGGTGGGAGCAACACTGTTTCATGGTTGACGCGACTCCATGTCCAGTGCCCACTTAGCTATACACTAGGTCAGGTTGGCTAGCGCCCTGGCTTCGAGCCCTACACACCCTGAGAAGACCCTGGAGGGCATGGGGAAGTGCATTTCTTCATCGTCGTTCGTTACCAATTTAAATATTTGATAATTATCCAACTTATCTCCTTCCAAGTACAAATTATCTAATGAAAACAAAACTATATGTGTATTTTGTTATTAAGTATTTTTTTAATGATGTAACAATCATTTTACACAACATTTAGCAATGTGAGTTATTGATTTCTATGGTATAATACCAACAAGATGAATACAGTTGAGGATATTTTTTTCAGCTACATTTGGACAGAAACTTCTTAACTGTCACATAAAATATTTAATAGGGATAGAAAGCTAAATTACTGGAAATACCAGCAACTGCTTCATGGGAGAGCACACTTCATATTTGTGGTCAAACAGGGAAACAACCATTAATCTTTTTTGTGCTGACTGAACACATTTCAATAACATTACAAAATCTATTTGCATGAACAGTTAAATGCAATAAAAACTATATTGCTATGAATAATTAATAACATAATGTTCAATGTTTAATACAATAATAATATCTAACCTAGTTTACGGAGATCATTAAAAAGATCTGAAAAGATACGACGATTCTCACTCTCTGTGATATTGGTATTAAGAGATCCAGTAGAAGGTAATGTCTTCATTATCTCGGCCAACATAGATACCCATTGCTCACTGTCCACCTGGGCCACCTCCAAGATTTCCTCCAGTTCAACCTTCCACTGAACAACAGATATAACATTGAAAATTAAAATAAAAATTTTACTTACATGTGCCCTTAGCCGATGTAATTTTTTAATAATTTTTGTTTCTAAAAAGCTAATAATGTTACTAAGAAAAATAACAATATAGTTACTTCTTAATAAAATTTACTATTAAGGAAATTTCTTAAGGAACAAAAATTTCAAGAAATATTAAATTTCATTCATTTAATGAAAAAAAATAAAAGGTAATTAATAGGTCACAGGTCACAAATAAGAAATAATGGGTGATTATTTTAGTAAAACTGTTCATCCTGTATATATTTTTCATCGCAACATTTCAGCCTGCAAGAAATTTTAAATTCGACAAAACAAGAGGTCTTCAAATGAAATGTTTAATATTTTAAGCCCTTTTGGAATATAAAAACCAAATTAAAAAAAAATCCCAGTTTCACCAATATAACAATAGTAGAGTATAAATAGCCATAACCAGTTTTTGTAGAATTTCATAGTTGATATCTATGAAATATGTTTATTTCTTCAATGTTAAAAATATGTACAGGAATTATCTCTCTCCCCTGTTTTGGGCAGTATGTTGAATTCTCATACACATATGACAAAAGATTCAATTAGTAACTTCACTGTGCAACTGTAATAAAATTAACAGATAACATTCATTAATTCAAGGTGTTACACCCACAGAGAGCAGGGAAGTTGTAGAAAGAAGCCACACAAAAAAGAAATAAAGTGATGAGCAAATAAAATGGAGTTTAGGTAGCCAGTACAATTGCTAATTGTTAGTCCATTTTCTGTGATATTCTCTGAACTAATTCACATATTATTTTAATTCCTAAAAACAATTTTATCCACTTTTCGGCTGTTCTTTCATAACTTCTTCAACTATAGGTTGGCCTGTACAATGCTGCAGGATATCAATGCTTAGAATATGTCGCGGACAACACATTTTTAAACTGTGGCCTCTTGCAACAATGTTTTACTTTATACCAAAATTTCTTTACTTCCTCCTCTGGCCAGAATTCATAGTTTTTTAATGAATACAGTCAAGGTTCATTACATTTAAAATTTTTTTTTGTGGACTTTTTCCATCTATATTTATACTTACTGTACTTTATTTTTTATAAATTTTTTTTTAATGCCTTCTAACTTTCATGTTCACACTGTATTTCCAGTGCTAAAGTTATTTGAAGATTTTATTGATGTATGCAATACATTTTTAATAATTGCAATTTTTGGCAATTTCTTTAATATAATATAATAAAAAACCTTTTTTAAAATTTTTCATATGACAGTGAATCAAATATAAACAGACATTTTTTTTTATAAATTTATAGATTAATAAAACACACAATTCATAACTTCATCATTTCTCTAAACAGTCTCCTTTAAGATCTACACACTTTTGTCAATAATTTCGAAGCTTAGATATTCCTTATTCTTAAAAAGTTTGGGAATGAGTTGTCAACCAATTACGCACACGCTTCTCAACATCTTCATTGTTTTCGAATTGTTCCCTTAAAAGTGATTCTTTCAAGGGCACAAACAAAAAAAAATAGTCACAGGTGAGGAAATCTGGACTGTAGGGAGGGTGGTTGGTTTTCAGTGCATTTTTTCCAATTTATCCCTTGTTAAAATCACAGTGTGCAACCTGACATTGTCATGGAGAAGTATAACATCTCTGATAGGCACACACAGTCTTTGTTTCAGTAAACTGCTTTTGTTGACTGTAGCAGCTGGCAACAGTAAGCCAACAGTATAGATTGCGAAGAAATCAAAAAGTAAAACTAACCCTGAGGCAAAAAAAAATTATTGCAGAACTTTTACAGCAGACAGATGGGTTTTGACCTTCACTGGGCAGCTTTCACCCTTCCTTCGCCACTCCTTACTCGCCATTTTTGTTTCTGGAATGTAAAGATGAACTCATGTCTAATCACATGTGATGGTGCACTCAAAAAATTATCCCCTTCTAGTCGAAATTGGTTCAGAAGTCTCTCGCACATCTCCAACCTGATGCTTTTGATTCTCAGTCACCAACCTTGACACCCATTGAGAACTAATTTTTCTAAAGCCAAGATCATCAGTGATAATGGATTGAGCACTCCCCTAGCTGATGCCCACTTCTGACACGATTTCTTCAACAGTGAACCAGCAATCACCTTCAATAAGCTTTCAAACAGTACAGATGTATTAACAAGTTAAAATTTCTGTTTAATGCTTCATTATATAAAAACTTTATGATTGTACATTGTGCAACAGACTACAGAACCTCTTGCTCACTCATGGCTGTACTGACGAAAGAACAGAGCGGGGGAGCTAACCAAGCTGGTTCCCCCCTATCTAACTCACCTAACATCAACCCTCCCCAATTCACCATCCAGCTCAGAACTGCTTGCTGCGTAAAGTAGAAAAATTACCATTTAAATCTGATTCACCCTTGTACTTAATGCTTTGAAAAAACATTTCTACTATATTATTATTCTAAACATTAAAATCAATATTTGACGTATTACTGAATACTTCTTTAATATCTGTTATTACTTTTGGTTTTTCAGAATTACTCTTTAGTTTTCTTAAAATACTAATTTTCTCAAAATATGAAAAATAAATATTACTAATTTTTAAAAGGTTAAAGTTTTTAGGTATACCTTTTTTTTATTTTCATAGGAATTCAATAACATCAGACAATCGCTTGCAATTGTTTATTGTCTCGTGGCACAGATCAATAATTTCAAGTTTTGAAATCAAATTTTGTAATGAAATAATTGATTTTATAATAAAAACAGATCTAGAAATATCATAATAAAACTTTTACCTATAATAAATATTCACAAGTGACAAATACACTGTTTTTGAGACAATAAAATAATACAAAAGAATAAGAAAAGTCAATGACATGAACTCACAAATTACAACCTCTATACAGCGTGTGACCTAATGGATCCAATAGGTAACACATCTAATTAGATGTGTTTTCATAAATTTTCATTAAGTGATGTGTATGTAGATGGCTACATTTACAGATTTTAAAAAACTTCTTAATTCTAAACCAAGCTGATGATAAAAAATAATAATAAAGTCATTGACTACTTGAATAAAAATCAGGGCTATGGGAAAAAAAAAACCAACAAAGAATGTTGTCCTTATTCACATAAACTTCAAAACTAAACAAATTAACACAAAGTTTTTTTTTAAAAGATTCAAACAGACTAAGTAATTTCTCTTAAACACAGGTTCAATGCTGAGTGAATACAATTTCTTAACAAAGATGAAGCTCTTGACTGCCGAACCAGTGCTTTGAAATAAATAGTTCATGAATGAATTAGTGACTGGTTGGGTACCCTTATGAAGGAGTTAAATGGTGATTTTCAAAATCTGATTTCACAGAATAGGTTAAGGCTTAAATTTGGGTGGTGATTACATATAACTATAATGAAGATATGTATGTAAGAAAATGCTCTTCTACAAATTTTGAAAGCCCTCTCTAAAGTAAACAATATTCTCTGAATAGTTATTTTAATTATATTAAATAGGTATTATGTACAGTTTGTTGTATGTAAAAGCTATATTGTATGAAAACACAACCTAAAACTTGTAAATTTTAAAAAGATCTGCAAGTCACCCGTTCAGTTTATTTACATACACACAATTACTAATAGTAAAAATATCAATGCACATTAAAGGTTTCACAACTTTTATAAGAGAAATTTATAAATAATGGTATGTAAATTCAAAAAATGTTTCTTTCATATAAAGATAAAATGTTTGCTTTATTTAGTATGGTGTACAGAATAAAATTAAAAATCATCTAGTTTCATGTTTTTAAATTAAATTTTATAATGAAATTATTGATCTTATAATAAAAACAGAAAATAACTTAAAGAATGTTACTCATATAGGCATATTTTCAGTAAAATCGTAGTGATATGTTTTTGGTTCCATGGAATCACTTTCCAGAGTTTTGCTACTATGTGATAAATGGTTTCTCACAATTGGACTACATTCTTTCAACATATTTTCCTGAAATTTAAAACATCTCAGTAACTTTTCATATCAGTTCAGTAGTTCATGAGATAACCCTGGGAAAAAACAACTTTTACTATTATACAAACAGATTATTTGTTTGTTTAACTGGGATAATCTAAATACTAATATGAAAAACTACTATGAAAAATTCTTACACTGTTTTTAAGGTTTCCTTAAACGTCCTCCAATTACACCAACTTTCATGATAATTAAATTAATAATACTTGGTTAAACAAAATGCTCACCAGTAACTTTTTTTTTCAAAAATTATTTGAATGGAAAATCTAAAACTTGGAAGGGTCTACCACCATTAACCAATTCATTTGCATGTGTTTTTTATCTCACAGTGCACATTAGCTATCCAGGAGACAATTGTGTCTGTGCTTTCAAATTTCTATTTTGTACACTAAATTACATTACTATGAAGAATTTCTATCAAAGATGATTCATAAAGCAAACCAATTCATAAATTAAGTAAACTTTCAGTAATAAAGCTATGGGGTTATATAAAAGTTATTTATTTATCATTTATTTTATTGTCTGGTACAAAGATGTGCCATGTCGCAAATATTAAAATTATATATTCAAACTACAGTGCACGCTCGATTTAACGGACTAATTGGGGGATGGCGATGTTCATTGTTGTGAAAGTCCGTTAAATTGAAAGTTACTCAGTTTAGGCCTACAATTAAATCGTGGAAAATTAAACATTTATG
>JAAAKQ030096644.1:5902-33027 GCA_010016005.3 Zanna intricata
TTTTAAATTGCGGATCATTTAAATTTCTTATTTGAGGTCCAATAAAGATGCCTTCTTTTACTTTTGCTTCACTTAAGAGGGCAAATAGTTCTTTTAAGTACTTAAAACCAATAACTTCTTTGTCCATTAGACATGAAAAAAGAACGGTACTACGTAAAACCTCCTTGAAGCCCTTGCAATATGCCTACCAATTTTAAATTTCCACAAATATCCCTCGAATACTGTTCACATTTATCTTTATTTAATATGTTACCCAATTATAGTTTATAGTAATTATAGTTTATTACAGTAATTATAGTCTTCTTTCATTGTTACTGAATGAGCTAAAAGAATAAGTGCTTTTTCTTGTCCATTATGATGCAAGACTCTTTTTAGGCTGTGTTTGGATTAATCTATGAAATTGCGACACTTGTAAAATATATGTTCCATATTAAGTTTATTCATTAAATCATCAGCCTCATAACAGACGAATATCATAAAAAATGTTAACAAACGAATAATCTGTTATGATATTGATTTAATTATCAATTTTATAAAAATTATATCCTTCCATTGTATAAAAGGTTAAAAATGTTATATTCTGCTTTTTGGAAAAGTGAAACACTTGTATTTTTATCTAACAGTTTCACTGTTAAAGTCTGGAATCAGGAAGTTTTTTTTTTGACAAATTCAGGTTACGAACCAAATCATTTAATCGTTTTGAGTCAAACTTAGGGTCACACCTAGTGGTTTTAGGAAGTTTTTGACTGAAATCCTGCTGATGAATAAGAATCATTTGCAATCGTAACGTCCAAGTTTAAAGGCGCAATAGATATCGTAATTGCTGGCTTGTAAGGAGTAGGCGTTAGTACTCAAACAAATTTGGAAACTCGGTTTTTCCCTTTTGATTTTTTGAGTACCCCTCTGTTTTAGTAATACAGAATTGAGCAATCTGTCACATGGTCGTATGGTTCTCTCTCAACACTATAAGAACAGCAAACTGAAAATAAATTTTCTTGCCATGCATCCACTGCACTAGTTTTATATGACAACTCACACGGCAAACATGAGTAGCTCAACGTTTATAATGATTTTCACTTTAACACTTACAATATAAAAAGTAGGATTTTTTAACTTCCTGATATCTAGATCTTTCCGTGACCTTAAAGTAAATTTTCTACATATATAAATCTTATCCGCTGGATTTTTGCAACATCGATGATTAGAACTTTCCACTTTATAAAAAATACTATAAAAAATTTATTAAAAGATACTTGGCTGTATGTAAGACAGACAAACTAAACTTTAAAGAAACATAGAATGAAGTGAGAATACCGAGTAAAGCCAGGTTTAAATAATTCCAGATATTTTAAAACAAGTTAACAGGTAGATACTTGGTGTAAGTACTTGGAAATGGGTCCTGTTAGAAATTTTTCTGTGAATAGATATTGTAATAACAAGTAAAATGAAATTAAAAAAAAAAGCATTTTCACGAAAGGCATGTCAACCAGTGTAATAAAAAATGAATGGTTAAAATTCAAATTAATAAATAAAAATAATAATCATATAAATTAATTGAGTGCATCGTTGGAAATGTAATAAATAAGTAAAATATCGAAAAATAAAAGTAAAATATTAAAAAGAAATTGGTTCAAAATTATTTGAATATGCAATAAAAATTTGTGCTTAAAATTTACGTCTAATTTTTTATTTTCCTCTTCAAGCAGAATAATGCGGTTTTTTAAATACGTATTTGATTTGATAAACAATATATTTCCACTTATCAATAATTTTTTATTATGTATTATCCAAGCGCTTTCAGAGTCAATACTCCATTTTCAAGGATTATTTGAAGCTATGAATTTTTATCCCTACATATGTATGTATGAGTGTTACATGTATGATTATAACTAAAATTAAAATTGTTATTCTCATATGTATCTTGATAAAAATCGTCAACATCCTACTGATATGACGTTTTATTTTACTTAACGTATAACTTATTTTAATTTATGACGACTGACTGTTATGAAAATAACAGTATAATTTCGTTCAGTTTTAATTGTTAGTAAATGGAAAAATATTGTTTATGCAAATTGCATCAATAACAACGGTTCCAGTGTTGACAAAATTGAATCTGAACTATATATTTGAATTTATTTTTAAATGAATTAGTGAAAAATTTTAAAACGGAAAAATTAAAAGATCTACCCTTGCAAGCAAAAACATTGTGTAAATTAAATTTACAAATGAATAGTGATATTTGAGAAATAAATGACTATTTTTTTTAATAATGCCGATTATGTATTTGTTGTTGAGATAAGTTTTATCACTCGTTCTAATCGAATATCTCCTGAGTACGACAAAAGATCCTTTTTGAATACAGGTTACAAAAATAACCTAAAGTGAATACTCGTTTACTATGTATCAAGCAGATTTAAATAATAAGAATAGATGTAAATATTAGAAATTTTAATTTACTAAATTTTAGTCTATATGGTTCAGCTTACCGACATAAAACAAAATTTTCGGCAATGCTTTCATCGTTCTAAGTTTTTTACTTATGTTTTTGATAGAGTAATGTTAATGTATTATAAAATTTAACAGTGATAAGTGATATCTACTCTATAATTTTGTCCTTTTCTACAAATCCTATTTCAGAGCCGAAACCTTTGAATGAAAGTAAATTGAAAAACAGAAAATTATTAAAAATTAGGAAACGATATTTATCGTATACTTTTGTACGAATTGTTTGTGGCCAGTACAGATATGGTTGCAATATTATCAAGTAGTTAAAAAAAAAAAGGAGTACATCAGAGACCAACTGTTAATTCTAACTTCATTAATACTGGAAGAAATTTGTGAACCCTTACTTTAGTATTAACTTTATTGTAATGATAATTATAAAAAGTTCGAAATAATTGTGCAGCTATTTGAATCAGATTCTCTAGGCAGCTACATCCGTTATTACTAGTTGCATCTACAATCGATTCCTGATTACCAGATGTTGCTAAATATTTTTTTTTTACCATCGAAAAACAAAAATGATAGGAAGACATTATCCAAGAGCTGACAGCTTTAAGAAGCAAAGTATAACGTGCTGAAACATCTTGGAATATAAGATTTATATAGTACAAGTGGCCAGTTCCTTTTCTTCCTTTAAAATATAACTGGAATTTATACACAATTAACTTAATTTATTACGAAGTTAGAGAACAAATTTTACTGAAAATTTTAATGAAAACAAAAAACTAAATCGAGAACTACTAAAAAAAAAAAAAAAAATCGTGTAAGAGAAATAAAATTTATTAAATAACAATGAGATTTTATTGCTTAATTCCCGTTTATTGATTTTCAGTGAGAATCAATGTTGAATATTATTTTTCGCATGATAAAAATAAATGCACATTTTGATATTTTCTGCAAACACCTGTTTTATTGTGGATATGAAGATGTTAGATTATGTATCGGTAAGTTTTTATTTTACTTTTATAATATTGTATAGAAATTTATTGCCCGTAAAATTTACGTACATTTTTAAATTACATTCTCTTTAATATAACATTTTTACAGTTTGTAATAAAAATTTAACAGAAAACACTGTTACTGACACTGATTTTATGAAAAAATAAATTTATATATAGTAGGATAATCATCATTTATTTTGCTTTTAACATTAGAATATCAGGGGAAAAATCAAATTATACTTCAGTACTGTACCAGTATGGATTTAGTTCACGTGAATAAACATTAAAACGTATGATTTTTAAATTTCTGTTAAATTTAATGAAAATGTTTACGTCGGCAGATATCGATATTTTATAATAATAAACAGATTCATTACTGCTCCTGTCGAAGCAGCCTATGATTTTCACAATTCAATCGTGAAAATTTCACTAGATAAAGGGAAAGCTGAACCAGATTTTATTACAAAGTTTGACTGATATTTGAATTAGGTCATTTACTTTGAACGAAAAATAAATTATTGAAAATGTTTTATTAAAAATTATTAATTTATTTAATTATTAATATTTACGAAATTATTTATTTTAAATAAAATAAAAAAAATACAACCATCGTTAAAAAATTTCATTTGGAACTATTTCTAATGAGATTATTAATTACTAATTGCTGATAAACATGTTTCCTTGTTTCTTTAACTGTTATTTCAGGTTTTGTTTCAATTGTTAGATTCAAATAAAAACTATAATTGTAAGAATATCAATACTTACACATATCTCCAGGAATGGTCAATTTGAGACTGTACAAGACTACATTTCATTTTCATTCATACATAATATTCTCATTCATCCGCTGAAGTTATAGCTTACGGTGGTTTCAGAGACTAAACAAAAAAGTAAAAGAAAGAAAATTATTTTAATTTTAAATTATTTAGTACATGCTAAATGTTCAGTCATCTGCAATAATATTAATATTATTTATTTGTAATGTTAATTACAAATAAATTTCTATGAAATTTATTTGTGTGAATCTATTTCTATGAAATTTCATGAAAATTTCTATGATGTTAATTGAGAATTAAACTCCAATGAGCAAACTACACCAGTATCTGTCGATTTAATTCGAAAAATAACTGTATATATATATATATATATATATATATTTGTTACTGAATTTTAATAAATCCTCCTTTTCTGTCGATCAGAACAAATAACTTTTATACCATATCACAAATTTTAATATCACTGAATTCAAAGCTTCAAATAATATTAATTTAAAAAAAATTATTTTAACAATAAGTAATAATTAAATCCACCGGCTTGGTAAAGTCAATATTGCAAATCAGCTGATGTCGAAGTGGAGAGTTCAAAGGTTCAAATCCTAGAAAAGGCAGTTATTTTATGAGGATTTGAATGTTAGATATTAGTTTAATATTTGGTAGTTTGATTTCTGTTAACCACGCATCTTAGTAATGGTCGACCTGAAAATGTACAAGGCTACGCTACATTTACATTCATAATATCATCCTCATTCATCCTCTGAAGTAATGCATTACGATAGTTCCGGAGGCTAAACAGAAGAAAATTAATAATTATGAATATTTTAGAATTTTAAAATTCATTAATTTTTAACAAATGCATTTAATTTTGGTTTAAATTGTTTAATACATTTTAGTAATGTTTTTAATTATTAAAAAACAGGATATCCCAAATGTAAAGTTTGCAGAGACGTTTCTTTGTCCGAATTTACTGTAGATAAAGTTATTGGAACACTCTTTACCATGAAATTACCAGCGCTGCATACCTCGATATATTACAGGACTACATAATACAAAACTGAAAATCGAAAACCAAATGTTTTCTTCAACTAAGATGTTAAGCTCAAAAAACTTTTGACATTACATATAGAAAAAATTCGGTGAACTTTGGGTAAGCCGTAGTGAATCGATACTCTATGGCCACCTCAATTTGATATCCCCGAGAATTTTTTTCTTTAAGAGTTTCTCAAAGATACCACTTACACAATCTCTCTATTTTTAGAGTATTTTTATGTTACACAATTGGTATTGATATTTGTCTTAACGTTTTTTTAAGCAGTCGGAATTTCTTTTTGCGTACTTTGAAAATCAGTTTTCTTTATTCAAAACTGTAGTGTGTCTATATTTTCACGTATTTCTTACTGCGACATTTACCAACTTGATCATTACCAATTACAAAAGCCCACTTAAAAGATGAAATATCAGAATGTGGTTAGAAAGTAATACATATAAATTTAACTAGTGTAATCAGATTGTGTAATTATTAAAACATAGTAGAAAATAATTTTTCCTATTTATTTTCTTGATATGAAAAAGAACATAAAATTAAATAAAACTTACTAACAAGATTATATTTCCTTTAAAATAAATTTTTGAAGGTTATTTTCAATATAATATACCAGGAATATATAATTCTTTTAACCGAAAAATGGATAAATATTCTTATAAAAGTTTTAAAATTAGTTTACCAACCAAATGTCTTATTCAAAATCGATAAAAACATTTTTTTTGTCGTCTGTCAGACTTTTCTGCGTAATCTACATAGAACTTTGCTTTAGAACATTTTACGTTACTTTTTATACAGAAAGGGTGGTTTTGTCCTAGTTTAAAACTGTAATATATGTTATAACGGAAAAATTACAAGTTAAAATTTTCGAATTAAAGGAAACTTTATAAAATATACTGAATATTATTCGTATATTTACGTTGCCGTTTGGTATGATTAGAAATTTTTTTCAATTACCTAAATATAATTAATATTGCAAAATAATTTTTATTTTTTAATAAATTATTGAAAGTATATAAATTTACTCTAAAGAAAAAAATTAAAATCCTAATTAAAAATAAAGTTCTAAAACCAAATTTTTAGATAAACTGAAAGAAGAATTTTATAAAAGGATTAAATAATACAAATAAAACTACCATAATAAAAAAATGTCTAATACAGTACAAAATGTTTTTGAAACCTTTAACTTTCACTTTAAAAATTATCTCAAAATATTTTAAAAATAGTTCCGGTGAAAAAATTTGCAAAAATAAAAGACAATGAAGAACTATTAAACACTAGTTAAAAGAACTATTTTAGAGATGAAGTTTTAAATTCATTAACAATATTACAGCAATGTGCTGAGAATCATGCCAATTCTTAAGATTAATCTGTACAATGACAAAAGTGAATGGAGGAAAAATGCGATAAATATGAAAAATAAACCAGTGGTGGCCATTTAAATTCGAATAATCAGTTTTCATTAGAAAGGAATAAATATAAATGTAGATGTACCAAAAAAAAATTATGGTTCACAGAAATAAAACTCTTTTTTAAAATATGCAAAGAGAGATATTGGCTGCTTAATTTCATAAATATTTGCGTCGTTTTAAAACAAATATCAGTGCAGATTCTTTAATAAATAAAAGCAATGTAAATAAGAGCAGTTATTAAAAAAATAAGAAAATATTTTCATATAAACACTAATTGTTGCAATACCAAAGGACCTAAATACAAAAATTTATTTTTTCTACCCCTGTTGGTAGATATGTTACTTCACTCAGGTTGCAAAAGGGTCATCCAAATTTATTATTTGATCATAAAAATCAAGTCGAAAATTTTATATAAATCATTATAAATAGAATTCAGGAAAGCTTTAACGAGCAATATTTGAATTAAAATGACTGACAATAAAATGGTTGTTAATTTGGGTTCTATCCCCAGTTAACATCTGTTAATTTTGATGTAATAATTAAGCACATTTCAATGATGAATAAAAATATAACAAAATAAATGACATGTATTGTATATAAAATTTTGAACAGGCCTTTTCAGATAGTTTTACATGGAATGTTTTATCGCTACATAACTTTCACGTGAACTCCATTTATGGTAAGCAACGTAATTAGGTTATATTCAATTTCGCACCAAATGTTACAGAGCATTCCTGCTAAAATGTTTAAATTAATCTATTCTTCTACTAAAGTTATTGATTCGGACAAAACTTTCGTGTCTTTAAGAAAACCTTTAAAAAAATCCAGGATTGTAATAACAGGGAATTGGGGTAGTCATTCTGTAGATCCTCTATGACTTAGCCCTAAGTTTAGGAAATGTTTCCTGTAGGTAAACCGAGTAATTAAATCCCTGTGTGGGAGTGGGTCATCTTGGTGAAAGCAAACATTTGATTTTTGATTTCCATTTTATGGTGTTAGATAACATACATCAAAGTATTCCCGGTTTCAAACTTATCCTATTAGTTGATTTATTATAAATTCTTAATACATTCTCTCTCACTCGATTAATGTCGTTTTTTGAGACGAGTTATTGATCGAGTAAGAGGTTTGTCATTACCTCTCCTTTGTTTAATGCTTCATGTAATCTTGATTGCTGATACCAACTTTGTAAAGATTGGTAAAGTTAATACAATTTTTTTTTATGAAACTAAAACTCGCTTTCTCTTTAAAAATAGCCGTATTTATCTCGGTTCCCTATCTCACCATCTACTTTTGATAGAGATTACCAGATAGATTTACAGCTGAACAGTCTCCTGAAACAAAATAGAATTAACTACTTAGTGTGATAAGACTTTTATTAAACAGTGAATAAATGTGTTCTGCAATAAATTTTAACCACTCTGTAGAGTTGGTATTGAATTGGATATGCCGTCATAAAACCTTCCAATCTTTATATTCTGGCTTGACGAAAAAAGAATAAAGAGAAATAAAAACACTTATTAACAGAAAGTAATTACTTCAAGTATATTTACGGGAAATTAAAATAAAAAAGGCTTTTAATGTAAATCTGTATTATTTCTGTTTGCATATTGTAATGTTCTGTATATTTTCATGTTTGAAAATACGTACTATCATTTTTTGTTCAATCAAAGTTATTGATATTTTTGATAAAATAATAGACGGTGCATTGAAAATATTTTTGTTTCTTAAAAGTGCCACTACATAACATAGCAGTTGCAGATAATATTAAAGAAGAACACGTCCATAATTTAAAAAAAGAGGTTACAAAAATTATTTCAATGTTTTGTTTAAAAATATTACATAAATAAAAAATAAAAAAAAGATAAGGGTGTCCCTGCACCCATAATGAATAAATAATAATCTAAATTTGCATAATCGTTTAAATTGTAAAAAATAAAACTTCGTTTTTTATCCAAATAAACGTTGTTATTTAAAAAAGCTCTTTGAAAGTAAGTCAGGGTTGTTGGAAAAAAAATATTTACTATGTAGCTGTTTATTAAAATAAATCATTATATGAATCGTTTGTGTGGTAAAAACTATACAGTTAAATTCATAGGAAGAAATATACGTAATTACACTGACAAAGATTTATTATATCATTAATGCGAAGCGAAGGCATGCATTTCTAATGTACACTTTCAACGAAGCGGGGTATTTTGACCATTACTTAAGCATCAGCCTGGAGATCTAGAACGGTACTTAATGTCTCTTCAGCAGAAAGCAAACTTAGCGTCAAACCAGCTTCATGCATTTATTATAACTGTTGTAGTTTATACGAAACTGTTCTTGTTTTGACGGTCGTTATCTTTGTATTGTACCAAGTAATCTATGTTATGAATATTGCCTAAAACATTACGAGCTTTCTCACAGATCATTTTACTTGCATCAACCCTAAAACTTAGATAACGAATTAATATTAACTTTAAACGAATACAGTATAATTATGCATACTCATTCAAATACAACGCAAATAAAATTTGTTATATTCTTATACATTACCGACATTTAGAATTAAAAATAAATTGGAAAACTTTTTAGAAATGGTATTTTAGAAATTTAATCAAATCTTATGTTTTTAAAAATTGCTAAAATTTTTATTTTTCTTGTATAATATATTAAAACATATTTAGATTTAAGCAGATTTTTATAAATTCTCTGTTAGTTTTTTCATCTTGTTTACTTACTTTAGTTTTTTCTTTTTGTATTTTGATACGTCTTCTTGATTTCTTAATTAAATATTAAAATATACCTTTTCATCGTATTAGAGATCTAACTACCAGTTCCATAATAACAAATTTTGTGATCATAATATAATTTTTTTTTTTCAATTATTAATACGAATCAGTAATTCACTAATTCAAATGTATTTAAAATTGTTTTTCTTTAGGTCTTGTCAAGTAAAATTTATTTATTTTTAAAACAGTATTTTACCGTTGGTTTTGTTATTGATTCTGAAACGCGTGGTGAATCACAGTTTTTGTTTTTTCATTTTAAAAAATGAAAAATGCTATTCTTACTTTGAATCTATAAATATATATTATTATAATTACATATATTAAATATAAATTCATATTTAAAATATGATGCTTTATGAATGAGTATTCATTTATACTTCATGAAAATAATCAGAGGTATAGACTTATGGAGTTTTACTGAGAATGAAACATCAGTTTTTAAGTTTTGTTAAGATATTATGATACAGGTAATAGCATAATTTTGGATAAGAATAATTTCTTTTTCAACACAGTTTTCGTATTTTACAGTTCAACACTTAGGATATTTTTACATTCCAGGTATCATAGCGTATGTGCGTGGTCAGTAGATTGCATTTATGCATAGACCATACGCCTGCAAGTGTTTAGTACTGAATGTGTTTATTTTTCTTTTTAAATTTTGCCTCAAATTCTCTCCCTCCTCTCCTTAAAGGCGGAAAGTTTTCTTTGTATTTAGTGCATATTTGTTAAATTTCATGCTATGTAAAGGTAGTAGTAATTACTTCCTAAGTATAATAGTAAGGTAATAATAATAATAAGGTAGTAAGTAGTACTAGTTACTTTTATACGAATTTTAATACTAGATCGTGAATACCGGAGTTCTTTGGTGGTTTTTTCCTTCACCACGCGCTGGACGTACAATGAAGCATAACACAGCCCGTGGGGGAGACTTTTTCACTCTAATGGGCCTCCCATTCCACCGGCAGTACGTCCGGCACAAGAGGTTAGTCCACCGGTTCGGATCTTTTCATTGCCTGCCTCTAACCTCCAGGACGAGTGGCCGGAGTCAACATACTCCCCACGCCCCAGAGGCCGGGCCGTGGTAGTTTGGTTTCGTTTAACCACACATCTCATGAATAGTGTACCTGAGAGTGTACAAAACTACACTTCATTTACATTCATACATATTATGCTCATTGATCCTCTGAAGTAATACTTGATGGTTTCGGAAGCTAAATAGAGAAAGAAATAAATATAGTAATAGTAGTCCGTATGATGTAAAAGAAATACTTCGGTGGCAATGTCAGAAGAGGTAAAGCCGATCAAATTTTAAAAATACTAAGTTTCTGAATTTTTAACATTATTTTTTAAATATTCTTCGTGTCATGTTTTCCCACTATATAAGAATAAAAAACCAATGCCAAAATATAATTACAACATTTTTGTCAGCTTTTTTCATTTTAATTTTTCGTATTTTTAATGAAAACGTCAACTACGATATTTTCAATATCATTATCTTTACAGATGCTATTCAGTTTATTAAAGTAGTAAAATGGTAAAGCAAGATTTTTAATATTTAAATTTATATTTCCATACATTACCTTTCGTGTCGTGAATTTACAGTACACAAAATTGTTTAAAATCTTCAAAACTGAGTGCAATCTGCAAAATAGCCGTTATCTGGGAAAATATTTTACAATTGGTCTGTAATTATAAAATAGTAGTATGTTAGTGATCGTTACTGGAAATAATATCCATTAAAATATTGTTATTAAAAAATAAAATTTAGCATGTAATCCGTATACTTTAATTTTTTATTTACATTACCGACTTGAGACGTTGGTAAATAATACGTTTATTCTCAAAAATAGAGGTACAAAAACACCAATCGGATCAGTTACTTTTCTTTTCTTTTTAAGTATCATATACACATACGCCAATATTTATTTTAAAATAGTTACATCGTTAAAAATTAAAATTAAAGAAAAAATAATTTAAATTTTCATCAAACAAACTTTTTTTTTAAAAATCAGAATTTTTTATACAACTATTTTCAATATTAATTAATAACCATTTCTGGTATTAAAAAAAAAATAATGTTTTCTGTTTCATTTTACTCACAAAGCTATCGTAGGATATTAATTAAAATTCATTATTAAAAACAAGTACAAATACATGGACATAATAATAAAACTATTAGTAATGCTGTTAGATAATCGAAAAAAATATTTGGTAGCGGGAATTTTTTTTTGCCTTCAGTCATTTGCCTGGTTTGATGCAGATCTCCAAGAATCCCTATCTGATGGCAGTCGTTTTATTTCGGTATACCTCCTTAGGTATACCGAAATAAGTTTTTGGCGGAGATTTACTCGACTCCCAGACGGGGTGTCTTGAAATATGGTGAGATATTTGAGTAGATAGGTAGTTTGAGGGGGTAAGTTAACATTCAATAATCATACACATTTATTATTTTATAAATATAATTCGTTGTTTGTCATTAATTTCTTTATTAATTTGTCCTAGTTTACATATTCATAAAATTTTTCCATGAATAATAATTGGTGTGTAGTTTTATTATTTCCTCAATCTTGACAAATAATAAAAAATAATTTTTTTTTAACTACATGGAAATTCGGAAAGCATGCGAAAACGAAGAGGTTAGCAAAGGATAGAACAAAGTGGAGAGCAGCAGCCGTGAGAGAACTTGCCCTAATGGCAGAACACTACCAATGATTGAATGGAAATTCATTTTTGTTTGATTCATTTTCATTTCTAGGGAATATCATTGTTTAATAAATAATTGCAACGATATTTTATAACTGTACTACGCTTATTTATTCTTATTTAATTTATTTACGGCTATTTTTTCCTCAGTTATTCTGGTGTTCGGCTTGAGGATTTTGGTAGAAATACTTTACTATTAGAGATTCTTCTCTTTCTATCTTCGGGCTACTAAAATAAATCAGATGTGCTAATTATTAGCAAGTAAAAAACTGCTAATTTGCGTAACTGCTAAGAATTTAAGCGTGACACAAACTCAGTACATTATGGATAGTAAACAGAATCGTCACCACTCCACAACAGAGAACGAAATTGTATTATAAAAGCGTACTCGTACATTTATTTCATTCGTTGAAATACTAATTTTAATTATTAGTATAAATCAGAGAATGAATCCAGTTCTAATAAAACTAATATTAATATTTTATTTGTGAAAAGATATGATTTTTTTTTTTTTCATAAAAAACATACGTTCATATAAAAGAAGTAATTTTTGTGTACCGACGATTTTTTTAGTTTCTTAGTTTTAGATTTTTTTAGTTTAATTTAGGTAATTAAAGAAAATAAATTTGTTTTAAAAAAAAGTCGGAAAGTATAAAATATATTTATTTAATAATGTTGAATTATAGAAACATTGTTGTAGAAACGCTTTGAAAAAAGAGAAAATATAATTTAAAAAGAGTTAACTTTACATTTTATTTGTATATCATGAAATCCTTACATCTTCCGCAAGGATTTCCTTTTGATGTTTTTTCTCCATTCTACCAAATGGATGCTAGTAATGCACTTGAGTGAATGAGTAATATTCCCCATAAAACATACAAATAAATCCTTATGCTGATCTTGCTTTTACGGAAATAAATAAAGATTTTCTTTTCGTTTGCATTATTAGGAACGGTGTTTTATTTATCCGCTGAATAATTCATTAGAAAAAAATGTCAGTTGACACAAAATTTAGAAAAATAAATCTGAATAAGTACTTTTTATCTTAACATGCTGGTAAAATAAATAATTATTTTAAATATTTGTTTTACACAATTTTAAAAGAACCTTATATAGATCTGTTGTAATATAATAAATGATAAAAAAGCTTGGAAACTTTGTTAGAAGTATATTTATTTTCAATATTAAAATTAACTTTCAAAAAAAAAATTTCCATCCTTTATTTAAAATAAAATAAATATAGCAGGAAGAAAATAAAATAGCATTAAATACATTTATGTTATTATTTTACAGTTCCAATTTGTATATATTTTATTAAGATACATTGAAATACGGTTATAGAAAATGTAGTGCTTAAAGGTTTATTTTATCCGCTCTTCAGTAATATGATGATGAGATTTAAATTAATGATCAGAGATAAATTAATCCTGCAAACAACAGCTGAAATATTCTTTCACAGATTTATTGTAATGGGAGAAAGTAAAAGATACAATTTTTAAAGATTATGATAAATCTTTTTATATAACAATGATTAAACGAGTATAATTTTATTTTTCATAAGAATATTAACAGATCTCGAATATATTTACTTTTCCGATATTTGCTTCTATATCAGGATTACATCGTAATACATAGGAAACATTCTGTGGAGGACGTGAAGGAGAAAGACTTACGAAAGTCGCCGAATGACTTTGTTAGAGTAGATCTTACTAAACATAACTCTAGAAACTTTTCAAAACCTTGTTATCATTGCTGTTGTCCAATAAATTACCTGCAGATAATCTACGTTTGACTAACCTCTGTTTGTACCGCGAGCTAAAGTTTTAGATCCCTTCGTAAACAGAAGGTAATTCTAGATAGTAATAGATTTCACTAACTCTAACAAACAACATCGTCTTTGTTTTAATCCTTTCAATTTATTTTGAAATCTTTGAATTATCTCAATACTGACGTTACTCATCAAACCGCAGAGCTGAATCCCATACGTCCAGATCCGTTTAAGGACAACTCTATAAATCAACAGTTTATTAGATAATGATAACTGTGAGTCATACCCAGCAACCAGTTTAGATTCCTTTCCTTGTTGTTAAAGTTGTTCCTCTTCTCTACTACATGGTCGTTTCACGTCAGGCTATCAGACTATCCAAGTGTAGGGCAACGTACCGTACCCGATCCGTGTAAGGGACATAGACACAATATAAATGTTTCCGTAGACATTCACCCCTTCTGATCGTAAACGTCAAATGGCTTGATTTGTTCTGATTCATCCTCATTTCCATTTCTTCAGCGACGCGTCTTATTCTGATTGTAGTTTAGCAGAAGCTTGATTCGGTTCTTCATCATCAGCAATGATTGCAGTGTGCAAATTATGCAACCGTAACGTAATCCGGAGCAGGAAGCTCTGATACGGAAATCGAATACAGAATGGGACCGAGAACAAAACAAAATAAAATGACTGGGTGTTGAGATCTTTTTTAGTTTAACAGCATAGCAGACAGCCAGACCCTGTCAAAGGCCTACTGAACATCCAAAAACGCTGTTGAGGAATACTCCAAGCTTCTGGTTATGATGGTAACAGTGCAAAGTTATGTTTAAATGAAAACTTAAATTAAACGAGCAGAAAATTTATAAAATAATTATAATCAAAATATACACTGACAAAAAAAATAAATAAAAAACTGTTCGTTGAACGTTTAATTATTAAAGTTTCAAATTTATATAAAGTTTTCTGAGTTAGATAAAGTTATACCATTTTAACAACCGTATAACTAATTTTTAACTATAAACATATTTAAAACTGTTCAGATAAGGTTTAGATGATTATATTTTTGCATAGGTTAAAGTTAAATAATGATAAAGCCGGAGGATTTAGAAGTTTTTGTGTTATAAGATATGAAATTCAGTAAGCTATTAGTTACGTAATAAAGTTTGATTGTATTCTTTTATCAGTTTTGAAGTACAGATTGTATAGAAAATTTGTTAAACTTGCTTTTATAACTTAAGATTAATTAAATCGTTAGTTGTTTTATATATCAACAACTTTGTGTAAAGAAAAATCAAGAGCATCTTGATTAGTGAAACGTAATAATGTTCCTTTCGTCAGCTGACTAATGTTTCTCGACCGGTTGCTTTAGTGAGGGCATCTATCAGTGTTGCAAAATAGATAACGTACTTTATCAGCTTAAAACCAGAGTAGTAAAGCTTAGATAATAGATGAGGATAATTGACTCCGCCTAGTAAAAGTAACGTGAATAATTTAAGAGATAAGAGTAAATTTTACTTTTTTCTTATTTCGGGCAAGTAAACCAGTGTATTTAATAAAATTTATATGGTATTTATAACATATGTATTATAGAAGAAAGTAGGTCATAATACTCATAATTATGAGAAAATACTCATAATAAGAACAAAAATAAATATAAATTATAATATATATCTCTGAAAAGTTACATTTATAGTTCTAATATAATACATACAGAGTTGGCTATATTTTAAAAATTAATTTCAGTGTAATAGAATGTTAAACATTTGACGATTGAAATAATGATTGCCATCTATTTAATTATTATTTGTGGCGCAATTTAAGTTTCACATTTTTGTAGAAACCGATGTATTTACATGTCT
The DNA here is from genome assembly GCA_010016005.3 of Zanna intricata. Classification (NCBI taxonomy): domain Eukaryota; kingdom Metazoa; phylum Arthropoda; class Insecta; order Hemiptera; family Fulgoridae; genus Zanna; species Zanna intricata. Next base: position 21,683 of record JAAAKQ030096644.1, read on the forward strand.
AAAACGTCATACTTAATTTTCTGATAATTAATAATAATACAAAAGTATTTATTGCATTAAAAAAAAAGAAAATCATAAATTTGCATTAAATACCTTCATCCTTCATACTGAAGTACCAATGAAGTGCAAATTATATTCAAAAAGTACAATAAAAACGATTTTAGTAGTGCGTAAAGTTCACAAACTATCTGATAAAATATTGAAATATAGAAAATTTTTGCCACCATTATTGATTAGTAAGGTTACTACGATTTTGTTTGTATCAAATATTACAGCCAGATTGCTTATGGAAGATTATAATCATCATACGCCCTAAATTTTCATGGGTAAAATCTGTTCAGTTAAACTTATTTTAAAATTCTGCAAGTAATTTTAATTTTTTAAAGTTCAAAAATTTATTATTTCATTAATTTTTACTGGATGTTTTGTTTGTTTTCTAACCATTTCACTATATTTTATAGTACGCAACGCTTACTTTTGTATAAATGTAATTTTCTATTTTATGTCACATTAATATTATTCACAGCGTGGTTCTACAGGTTTTGTTATTACCTGTAAGATCAACACGTATACTTTATTTTTTATAGAAATGGAAGTGTGTATATGATATAATATATATGTTGGTTTATTGCTCTTTTGTGATAAAAAGTTATGTGCAGACAGCTCGGTTCTCGTTCGTTATACGATAAGATAGCGTGCGTGCGGCTGACACGGACTACTCAAGTAGGAGTGTTCTCTCTTAGCTACCCCTTCCACTTTTCCTTTTCTATCCAATCTCGTCGATAGTGACAGGACGTCCATCAGCCAATCTATATTTTTCATCGTATGTTTTACCTCATATTTTGCACGTGCACTTCACAATTCATTCTAATTTTTTTTTCGCTCCGATCAACAAACATGGAAATAAAATTACATACTGAACTACAGATCTGGCATTATATTCATGAAGTTAATAACGAACCTTTCTATTTTAATAAAAGTATTATAATCTTCATTAAATTATTACATCTTAAATAATTATATTTTTATTATTTGTTTTACTTATTAAAACTTTGCTAATTTTTATAGTTTGATTTTAAAAAAAATATGTTTTGATAATTGTGTATTTTTTAATAATAAATTAATTTTAGTATATCATTCTCATTGCCAAACTCAAGTTCATTAACGAATATCATAACATAGTTTTGAGCTGAGAATTTAACTTGTTTTTAAAATATTTTGAAAGAGTTCCTTAAAGTAATATTCTACAAACATGATAGATATTAATTTCATGAGCTATTCTTCCCAACAGCCCCCTGACAAGGCGCCTGGCAATCAGATGAATGACGATCTTCTTCCTTCTTGAATTGCGTTTAATTCTGTAAACTTCTTCATTGATTCTGTTCAGTATAATAAATAATAACAAAAACAAATAATTACTATTTGAATAACATTTTTATGTATAATTATTTTAAATCTCACATTTATAAATATAAGTATTTCATGAAATTAAGAAAATGAGATGGGATGTAATATCAATGGTTATTTTGTAATGAAACAAATTCTTTGGAGAAAAAGTATGATAATTATGTCCAGGAGTTATATTTATACAGAATTATTTACTGATAAAAATATTATACTATTATTATTATTAATTGTAGTTAATTAATTTGGTTGGCTTAATTTTATTCCTCAATAACTTTCGTGTCAACTTATATATTATTATTAATCAGCTGCTTCAAACGTTTTATGAAACTGAATCTTTCCTTATTGTCCTCGCCCAGTTGAGTACTTTTAGATCAATGGTTTTTCTGTGTAATAAGCATGTTCAAAGTATAACCATTTTAAATTAAAAATGTTTTTGAAAATAAAAAATGATTTCTTTCGTTGTAAAAGCTAAATAAAAAATATGTAAATTGATTGAAAATAATCTCTATTAAAACATAAAAAGGAGCCGGATTTTATAATTAAAATGTTTATAAATATTTCGCGTTATTACAAACGATACACTTCGGGCGTTTTCGACTTCTCAATATTTTACAGTCACAGTCAGATTACGTAGTGCATGATCAAAATTACATTTTACAAGGAAAAAAATTCCTGTACCTTCCTGATTAGCTTAATATGTTATGAAATTTAATTTATACCATTTCAGTGAATGTAATATTTCCCGGTAATTTGTGATTAGAATATAGCCGTTAATTATCTGTTCACAATAAACTTAATTCTGATGGATGCTAATGGGCTATTTTTGGTGAAAGTTATTAAGGAATAAAAATAATAAAATATAATTTGTAATGATTATTACATAAATAAAGAATCAATTTTTGTTTCATAAGGCGCTTTTTTTGTGGATGCTGTAAATATGTTACATGTTACTACTGCGTGTTCACTCCGTAGCAGATATAGATTTATATATATATATATATATATACATATATTTTTTTTTAAATATCACTAATCTATTTACATCTCTAGAATATGAATACATGTATATATATGTATTTATTTTTTCCTAAATGACAATATATGGTGTAACAATTATTTTAATATTTTAAAAGCATCTATTTCTGACAGATGCGAGCTATTATATAGAACATTGTTAATAAGCGGAAAAATAGTTCACAAATCCCAAATTATGCAGAAATGTATATACAAATTTGCTGCAGTAAAAAGGCCGTATTATTTTAATTTAAACATTTTTTATGAAGGTTTCTTTTTATAAAGCCGCGAAATTGCATTGTTAAGGAAATCATTAATGGAGTAATAAAAAACTAGATTACATCTGAATTTATCTTTTATCATAATGTGATCTGTTTACTTTTGAATTCGTCATCAAAGATGTAAAGGAGAGTAATCTGTAATGTTAGATTACTCGCCCTCTCAGCCACGGGACCGTGGCTGAGAGGTTTCCAATCCGCTATTGCTGCCAATTGTTATTATCATAAATAATAACTATTATCTCTCTCTCTCTCTCTCTCTCTCTCTCTATATATATATATATATATATATATATATATATATGTATGTATATTATAAAAGAGGATTTAAACTTTCAATAATCTATGATGAGAACTGAGATATGTGTCCAGTTTTTATACATGTTGAATTTATTTATATAATTCCAAAGCATTTTGATATTAGGTACATATTTTAATATAGGATTTTTATTTAACTGTTTTAAAATGGATTTTAATTAAAATTACGTTATTCTGTTTGTTCATTTGTAATCTGTTGTATGCATTTATAAAATGTAATGTATCATGCCAAATTGCTTTAAATCCATTCAGCTAGTGAAAATTTCTGGTTAAAGTTTGTAGATGACAAGTTTGTAATGGACTCGTCATACAGTGCACTTGCAAGGAAACCAGCAAGAAAAATTTTTGTCATTTTAAAAATGCCGGCTTTCGTTTCCGGGACCGTGGCTGAGAGGTTTCCAATCCGCTATGCTGCCAATTATAATTATCATAAATAATAACTATTATCTCTCTCTCTCTCTCTATATATATATTATAATCATTATCTATTTTTTGTTGTATTAAAATCATAACTTAAAGGAATTTTATATTATAAACAAGTAATATCTCAAATTAATGAATTGTTTCCTGTAAATCTTCATCAGCTTTGACTATTTGAGTATAATCTTTGTTTTTATTTATCATTCAGCTACGTTATGGCTATGTTATGGAATCTTATAATTATTCGTTTTATGACCAATTAAATTAGCGATTATCTGATTAGTTTCATGTAGAAGAAAATACAGCAGTCTAACTATAATGCGTAATCGTTTCTAATCCGAAGTTTTACATTTAAAATTCCAATTGTGTTTTTTTTTAGAGGGGGGATTGATTTCAAAGTAATTTAAGGTTGTTTTTGTGAATAATTACAACGAAATATTGTAATAGACTGAAAGTATGAAGCTATAAAATCTCGGGAGCTAATTGCTTCATTTGGGCAGCTGCAGGCAGGCATCTACACTCCACTATACATGCATATATGCTTAATTCAGGCGTCACGCTCCAAACACATAGTGATTAGGATGTTATTTATGTGGACCAGACATATTAATTATTTGCAGTAATCGTGTACGATAAGCTCCCTTTTGTATTAAAATGCGTGTCAGAAGGGTCGGTAGGAAGGGTGTATGGCTGATAACAGCTTACCCAGTTAGTTGCCTGTCGTTCCTACAACGTTAATGCTAGCGGGAGGTACTAGTACCTCCATCTCTATGATATTAGTTTGCATGTCCTTTAATTTTGAACTTATGAAGAAAAAAAAATATTTACTTTACCCTTCTATGAATTTAAAATCTATTTTAGCTTTCTGTTATTTATGTCCATAATTTATTGCATAAGGAGAAAAAGATAATTTTAAAAAATGCGTAAAAAATAAATCACCCAGAAATAATTTTTTATTATATTTTATTTCAGAGTACCAAAGATTGAACATTTTTCTGGAAAAAACTCAAAAGAAAATTTTTGGATAGAATTGTATTAAAAATATAATTAAATTCTGTAATTATATTTTCCGTATGAGTAAGAAAATTTTATTTTTATGTTTCATATTATTGAAAAATGAATTAGTTACTATATTTCTTTATAAAATTTAAACGAAAAAGTAAAGTTACCACAGTTTATGTTACAAAAATTTTTTCCTGAAAAATAAATTCAGATTATCAAATGCAGAATACATTTTTTTTTCACGTCAAATATAATTTAATATACCTTCAGAAAATGTTCACACAGATTGTTTTATATTAAATATTGAACGTGTTATTTTTGTTATTATTATTGTTAAAATATGAAAAATATTCTTTAAAAAAAAATCATTGGTGATAAATTTAATCAAATAATATTTCAATGAAATATTTTTCATGAGCTGTTGTAATTTTACATATATATATATATATATAATTAAATTAATAACAGAATCATACATGTTAACAAGAGGCTGCAATAATCCCTTTTTTTATTTATCTTATTATTCTTCCAAAGGATATTCTACTAGCATGATTAATAAAATATTTGTACATGATTTTTGTTTGAAAATAATAATGTTTACCCAATTTATTTAAAAAAAAAAAATTATTGTTCTTTTCTAATACATTCTTATGGTAGCAGTAATTTATAATTTACTTTTTTTTAAGTCCTGTAGAATTACTGAATTAGTGAATAATTGTTACTACTCATAAGTAATGTTAAAATTTTCCATTTTAATTGAATTGAAAAATAAAAGTGTTGATAAAGTAAGATATAATTTTTAAAAAATAAGTAAGATCTGATCGCAGTAAACTACTATTAAATTGTTTGAGACCTTACTGGCAAAGCGTTATCGTTATTGCTATTCATTACATTTATTGACGTCTTTTCAAGCAATAAAGCTGATAATGGAAAGCTTATAACCGTGTGAAGAACGCTTCGTTACATCCTGTGTAATGTGCCTAAGGATTTGATACTAAAAACCCTTTAACTGTGATCTAAGCGTAATCTTACAACATTTTGCACTTAATTGAGGAGCAACAACGATTTTATTTGATAAAAAACACACAGTAAGTTGTACTCGTATCTTACATATTTTAGTACGGAGTATTAATGTTTCGTTGTTTTGTTTACTTCACATACATCAAAACTGTACATTAAATGAGTAATTTACTACTCTACTGAACTGTAACTGTTACAGCTATTTGATTAGTTATTATAAGGCCAAACACTACGTTCATCGAATATTGCAATTTTAATGTGAAACCTACTTCCTCATCAGTGAAAAGTTCATAAAATTGTCCCTATACTAAGCTTGTTTTAAAAGTTTTTTTGTCTTATCTCAATTACATCACGGTATAAAAAACTCATATATTACACTAAGTTAAAAAAATATATATTTCTATTATGCTTTTTGACAATTTTCAACTCGAATTGTATGTACATATTATTTCCAAAAAAAATACTTAACTCGGAGGCACATAGACAAGATCTTTTATAAAACTCCAAAAGAAAAAATCACACGGTGTCGAATCAAGTGACCTTGGAGGTTATAGCAAATAAGCACTTTCATTGATTCTATACCAACCGATCTAGGGGTTAGGGAGAATATCATTAAAGCGATCCCGTACAAGGTTAATGCCAGTGAGGAGATGTATTATATTATTATCGTAGTTTTCCGGTCCATTATGAAGTTGATGAAATAGCCACCCAAGTAGCTCATTTAAAATAAGCAACTCTTGTTATATATGCTTCAGCGAAAAAAAACGGATCTTAGGTATATTGCTCAGAAAACATTTAAATTTGTTTCTTCCTTTTATATTATAAGAATTTATGGGAATTTTCTGACTTTCATATACGGATATTATGTGTGTTACATCTTAGATGAGAAACGTTGACCATCACCAAAAAGAATACAATCAATTCGTTTTATTACTGAAACTTTTCGGTTGCAAAGTTGACACGCATAGCGTAGTCGGGAAGCTACAGTGTCTGAAACAACTCTGAAACTGAAACTGAAAAATCGATAAGAACGTATAAGTAAAAATTTCCTTCAAACATTCCACGCTGGAAATTTTTTATCACGTAGAAAGAGTCTCTGATAACTTCAACATTTTCTTTAAACATACTTGGTTGTCTCGTAGTACTCTTTACTTTACACAGACACCCAGTCATTTCATACTGACAAATGTTACTGTTACCTGGAAGATTGCAAACGGAACGTATGTTGAATTGTAACCACGGATTCACATTTAGCAAATGCAAAACACAGGAGGCTTTTTGCTCAGGAGTCATCTTTCTTAGCTAGGCATTGTCAAGCGGAAAGATAGAAAATCAATCTACGATCTCGTGAGTTACTGAAGTTGTCCTTCTTTATGCCTTATTTTTTTAACATTATTCAGCACTGTTTACCCTATTCAAGAATATTATAATAAATTATAACCTTGATATTATGTTTTGTACACCCGGTATAATAATCTTATTAGAAATATCACATTAAATTACTTTTAGGCCTAGTTTCATGAAAAGTTTAACGTAAATCATTGCTTTTTCATATGTTAAAAATTAATTATATAACATGGATCATAATTAGGACCGTAGAAAATTCTCTCCGTTTAATGGTTTAAAATGATTTTTTTTTAAATTGTTTCATTTAGTTATAATAATATTATTGTATAATTTTTTTATTAAATCACTCTTTATTATTATTTTTTAATTATCACTCGAGGGTATCCACTTATAGCTTATCAGTATAGGGTATCCAGTTATAGTCTAGGCGGTATCTGTTTTGGGTTGAACTTTTCTGTACCATCGATTACTTTTGATTTAATACTTCGAAATATTATCAGAAATAATTATTTTGTTTTGTGCCATTTGAAAAAGGTATGCTTAAATTTTTATTAAATAAAACGTAAAATTATCCATTTTTTCTTTTCTTTTCCTAGATGCACGATAACTATTCAGTTTAGAAAAAAGATCCAAAGAGAAAAAATTTTTTTTTAAATTTTACATACGAAACCATCGAGAAAATATGTTTTAAATTGAAAAATAGGTTACTATTAATTAGAAAATAGCAATAACTGTCAAAAAATGAAAAAAAAAATAGATTTTTTGGTATTTATATGATACAAAGAAGTTCAGATTTTGCAGAATTATTTTGAATCCAGATTTTAAAAAAAATCCGATTTTTCCCAATTGTGTAGACCCTGAAATAATATCTCTAGATACTTGAAAATTTTGATAACTCATTTCAAAGTTTTGAAATTATTTTTTTGAAATGAGTTATGAATTATCTCGGGATAATTCCTGAGATAATTCAAAACTCATTATTTCAATATATGTTTAGACGTATATTAAAATTTACGTATCAAAATATTTTATTTATTTACTTATTTTATTTTTTATGTTTCACTAAACTTATTTTCAGTCAGATCTAATATTTTCATCTACATCAATTTCATTTTACACAGACTGTTTGATTTCCACTAATATAATTTATAATATTTTTTTTTTTAAATTGTAGCCGTATGTACGTCATAACCTTCTCATTAAACCCACTGAAAACAATTAATTTGGCCAAATATACCACTTGTTTTTTTATTTATCTTACTTTCTCATACTCTATATAATTATATATTTTTTGTATGTAACTAATTAAATACAAATTTGCTTAGTATATTAATGATTTTTATGAATTATTTACTCACTTATTTTCAGATACTGACGTATAGTTGCTATATTTCATTTGCATTAATTAATTTCGTTTACAAAAATTATTATCATGTTAGACAGATATTATTACTATCGTTTTCTCTTCCATAGGGAAGTTTAAATAAATATCCAGTACTCGTTTCGAACAAAAAGTAACTTTAAACCATCAGGTAACGGTACTAGTTTGTGCCTACTTTAAGTGCGGAGGCGGTGGGCAGACCTAATCTATTCATAACTGCTCCCATATTACTCCCTCAAGCAAACAGCAAAAGTATCGCTTGCTAACAGCTGCATTTACTTGGTAATAAATTGTTACATTTAGAAAAATCCAGTAAATAGTAATAATAATAATAATAATATATATAAAATATAATTTACAAACGTAAATTATATAATGTTATATTTCACAAAATAATGAATTCCAGAATTCAAACATTTCTCTCCGTTAGATAATACTGAATTTACAGTAATTACAGTGATTGTTCTTTTGCTTTATAGAGACGAAATGTAGTCAGAGTTAAATTAGATGAAAGGTAGAAACAAATTTAGGTTAAGAACGTTGTGTGTTCTGAAAAATAAAGATTTAATTTTTAGGATTAGATAAAGATTTGATATAATCAATATACCGTTATTAGAGGGTATTTTTTTGCAAAAAGAACTTAAATTTTTCTATGAAAGGAAATAAATTCCTACTCGCTAAATTTCAGACAATTAGTTTGAAGGGTGTATCAAATGGTGTGTAAGATTTATACAGTGAAACGAATCTCTACTCACGGTTTAAACGACTTCTACTTGAAATCTTATTACAGTGTTCACCATCTGATTACTAATAGTAAAATATCGTGTTTCATTTATTTGGAATCGAAATGAGATGGGAAAACGCTACCCGTTTTTTACAAATTGAAAATGCAAATAAGGTAGCTTTTGTTTACACTTATCCATTTCTACTAGTGTTGAAAAAATAATGGATGATATTCCATTGTAAAATATTATCGGCATAGAAAACAAAGAGTGATTAATTTTTGCTTTATCAAATAAAATATTAATTAAAATTGCATTCTTATTGTTTTATTGGTATTATATTTTATATTTAAAAAATAATAATTTAAATAACTTCTTTTTTCTTTTGAGTCAGTCAAAATATTAGGATTTTATTAATATTTTCTCAAAAATTAGGTTATTTTTATTCTGCTCCTACTCTATTGAGTAGTGTTGAAATCCATATATGAGATGCTTTACAGATTCCAGCGGTTTTCTTTTAATCTGGGCCAAGAGTTACGAGTAACCTTGGAGTTTTATACTTTCCATTTGTTGTAAAGTAAAAGACTGTTTAGTTAATGAATGTTAATAAAAATAAGAAAAGACTGAAGACTTAAGGCAGGTAAAATGTATATCTGATTTTACATAAAAACCGTATAATAGTAAACTTATATGAATCAAGTAAAAGGCATCATTACAAATAATTTGGAAAATAAAGTATTGTTACGGATAACGAAGCAAAATCTGTGATGGAATTAAAAAAAACTTATTTCAAAAGATTAAAATTTTTTTTACAAAATTTATGATATTTGACAATTTAGAGAATAAAAGAAAATTTTCATTAAAATTAATTACTTTTTAACCTTATTATTTTATTTCTTTCTTTACCTCCAACAAATGAAATTTAAGTATATAAGCAATCCATTCTTTTAATTTGTTAACGTGATAAATTTAGATAAATATAAAAAAAAAAACAATTAATTAAATTAAAATTTACTTGTATTCTTATTCGGAAAGTATCCTAGTTACTGTAAATTTAAATAGTAATTGATGTATGAAGTGAGTGATATATGCAGTGGCGGTAGTTAATATACAGTACTTTAGTTGGTGGAGCTGCTGAACCAGACGTGTTGTAAAGTGAAAGTTTTAAACATGGGATGGATAGAGCTTGAAAGTCTTTCCCTTCCAACTCGCTTCGAGAAGACAAATACCGGCTAATTAAAAGAATATTGCCCCGCCGCTCCACACTAATTTAGAACACTGCTAAACACTATATCTCACACTCTTCCCGGTCGGAAAGAACGTTGATGGAAAAGCTCTGCGACTCGGTTTTAGAACAGAATATCACTTTATACAATCGTTCGTAGAGAAGCCTGTTTAAAGTGATGGATAAAGTAATACATGTGCCTTCTATACAGTTCATATATATTCTACTCGTATGTAAAATTTACAATGTAGTACATGTCTATGTTGATTTAAACGTATAAACTTATTTAGAAAGTTAGACAGAGTGCTGTGCAATTTCTTTATTCTCAAACAGTTTATATTAAATATCTTTTCTCATTATTTGAAGATAATAAAAATAATAAATACATTTTTCGTTTTATTTTGTAATTATTTATTATTCTACTTTAATTAACAAACAAACTATTACAGGAAATTTGATATTGCTAGCATGTGGGAAGTGCTGAACACGACGACTATACGGTACAAGAACTTTTGAAAAAAAAATTGCTTTAAATAAAACATTTTTATATCGTTTTTGCTTGAAAAAACTTCAGTTTTATCAGTTGTTATTTTTTTATTAATAAACTAAAATTTTATTTCATTTTTAGTAAAATTCTATATGATTAAAAAAAAATTCATATTCACTGGAAAATCTATTGGTTGGTTGATGATTCCTGTTAGCTTGTATGATTGACAAATAGAAAAGGGCCTTGAATCCTCCCATTTCATGTGTTTTTCTTTTGTTTAGAAAGTATTAGGATAAATAGGTTCTCTGGATCGGTCCGTAAGAATACCCATAAAACGTAATAATTTAAGGGATGATTTACTCGTTTGATATATCTCCTCTACCTTACCGTGAAAATAGTTGAGTCAAATGTACATAGAACCTAAAGTGCGGAAAAGTATGAAGAATAAGAAAAAAACGTTGCAATAGCTACAAAAACCATCAGTTCTTGTAATTACTGTACTGAAATAACAATCCGCTCCATGGAAAAACTCCAATAAGGTTTGATGTCCATTCCAACTAAATACAGAACAGAATCAGGATTTTTATCCAATAACATCTGCAACTTCTCATCGATTCAAAGCTAACAATAATATATATACGAAACACGATAAAAAAATACGGTGAATGAATTTTTATAGCAGCAATTACTTACGCTGCATCTATTTCAACTAGTATGTCTCATA